>VKOC01023480.1:0-26689 GCA_009364415.1 Spea multiplicata
TATATATATATCAGACGCCTATCATGCCCAGGCAACCAGTACATGCTAGAACCTGGGCATGATAGGAGTGTGATTGCTGTTAACAATCATATATATATATTTCTGGCCAGAATTTTCATTTCGGTGCATCCCTGCTATATACTAAGCCAGGCACTGAAGTGGTAGGCCTATACCACATCAATGTTTGGCTTAGTATATAGTGATAGGTGTTATGCTGTACCCCGGTCAATGTTCGCCCCTGCAACAATGATTGCATTCATATTTTCCTTTCAATTTTTATGAGTAAGTTAGTCACGCCTCACTCAAATAGTTGTTGAAACTCTGATTTATAAGCAATATTTAATATAAGTAAAACAAATACATTTACATTACATGAATTGACATATGTACTGATTTATACCTGCTCACAAGTACTCTACAAGTTGCTCTTTGAGGTAAAAGAAAATAAACACTGCAAATCAGCATCAAAAATTTGCTTGTTATAAAAAAAAAAGTCATAGCATTTCACTCATGGAATAAACATTAGTGGTAAGCTGTGATTATTGTAAAATGCTTGGTGTATTCTTAAATCGCTTAATTTGTTAGTTGCTGAGTAAGAAGGCCACAGCCAGGTTTGCATCTGTGTAGGCATCACTATGTCGGTGAGAAATTACATTATTGAAAAGGTCAAAAAGTTACAATGTCTAAAATTACGTAATTAATATTTAAATCTAATCTGGTTGTCTGATTGTTTCCAATAACAGAGACTGATAATGTTACTGTTTTCATTATCTACTTCCTAAAATCTATTTTACTATTTACTTTTTCTGTGTAATTAACAAAATATGTAACATTCACAAAGTAGATTTTTTTTTTAAACTTGCTTAATTTCTATCAAAGAGTTTAAGTAGAATGATTTACTACAGTGCCGGCCTTAAGTGTTAGGCACCCTGTGCGTGCAATCCCCTCCCCCATCATCAGCCCCATAGTCCCTTTGTCCCCTCCTTCACTGTGCTATACCTCTGATATCATATCCGGCACATTAATAACCGGCACAAATCACAAGTGAGCAGCAAAAGAGAGGTCTCTAACCGGCCTTCCCTTTATTTTGGGCCGGTTAGAAGGAGATCTCCCCAATTGGCCCTGCTCCTCCAGCAGTAGGTAGTCCAGTCCACCTCTGTAGAGAACCGGCAGGGTGTCAGACACCGGTAGCCTGTCTGCCCCTGCAGAGAGAGGGTTGGTAAGGGGAGATATTTGACACGCAACACCTGAGAGCTTTTGATAGAGCGCAGTATCAATATTGTATCATCCTGATGTTGCATAACGCACCTATAAATAAAGGATAGAGCAGGGGTATCCAAGTTTTTCCTGCTGCGGGCCACTTCATCAGAAATGTATATGTTCGGAAGCCGCACTCATTTTTCACTGAGAGAAAAAACGGCCTTCAATACCTCTGATTTCTGGGCCTAGAAAGTTCTGTCCTCTGATGTGACTACAAATTCAGGAGGGCATTTTATCGCTGGATACGTAAAAATTAATAAGTTCGTGAGGTTGCACTCTAGGGGCACCAAAAATGAACAACTCGGATCGACACCAAACAGAAATTACCCCCCCAATATAAATGAATAAAATTTTTTTTGTTATTGTTATCAATAAAAATACCACACACCAAAATTGTACAAACACATTAAATAAGAAATTATTATTATATATATATATAATATATATAATATATAATATATATTTATAACAGCATGTACTAGTGGCCTAGGCATGATAGAAGTGTGATTGCTGTTAACAATCATATATAAACTGATAGTTTTATTTTTCTGTCCAATTTTGGTGTTACTTACTTTTAATAAAAGTGTGGTGTTATCACACCAAAATTGGACAATAAAATACAACAATAAACAATATTAATATATATATATAATTGCTAACAGCAATCACACTCCTATCATGTCCAGGCAACCAGTAAATGCTGTCAGCCAATGCATGTTGAAACCTGGCTCCCTGTGCCATGCCCCCCCACTTACACATCCCTGTTATCACACATACTCATTCATTTACTCATTCATCCACAGATTCATTACCTCAATCCCTCATACAACCCCACCCCCACCCTCTTACCTGCACTGCAGATCTCTCCCTCACTGACTTACGCAGGGGCTGCTGCTTCACACTGTGTAGCTCACGAGCAACTTCTCTTGTGTCGAACAGCGGAAGCAGGAATGGAGCAGAGTCATGTGATGTAACATAAATTCACGTGACTCTGCTGGGTTCCGCTTCCCCTGTGTGGCACAAAAGACACTGACTGCTGTGCGAGCAACCCACAGGAAAGCAGCAGGGCCCTTGCGATTCTGCAATCCCGGTTGCCCTGCCTGAGGATCTCACGCGGGCCGCACCTCAAGGTCCGGCAGGCCGCATTTGGCCCACGGGCCATATGTTGGATTCCCCTGGAATAGAGTATATTTTATGCTTATATTCTGGTATATCTATTAACTTATAATACTATACTGTTTTTATTTTAGCAAAATTCAATTGCCCTCCTTGAATCCATTATTTTTGTAACCTGAGATTTTTTTGACAGATAATCTAATTCCCTTAAATTGCCAAAAGCAACATCATCTAATTAAAATGCAGACAAACAAATGGAGCTAAAAATATACTAAACACACATCCTGGGGACAGAAGGGTTTAACACAAACAAAATCATTATGACCAGTACATTGATAACCAAGCACCTTAACTCAGATTTGACTTCTATACGTAATCTGACCCTGAAGCATAACTCAATATATAATCTTTGATTCTGGTAAGGCATAACATAACAAATGTCTAAATTAAATCTATGTAAGTGTATGTGCAGTACCCAGTCATACAGGAGTCCATATTTTATAATAATGGCTTGTGGGAAAACGTCCTTCACCCTAAATCCATTAAATTCAGCAAAACCGCTTGTCACTCAAAGATACTCTAACTGCTGTTAAAAGGTTAAGTTGAACTGAAATAAAATAAAGTTGTCCTTCTTGTAATTAGTCAATGTGGAGTCTATGTAGCAATATGGTTTACAAAGAATTGACAGTGGGCAAGTATATAAGTAAGTGCATTTTTATCCCATTTTTTCCATCTAGTTGCATAGAAATATACAATATGACGGCTGATAAGGACTGTTCAGTCCATCTAGTCTGCCCATTTTTCATGATGTAAAGACTCAGACCGTAATCAGTCCTTGGTTTATTCTTAGATTCAGCATGTGTATAACATGCATGTTTGCCTTCCCTCACTGTCTTAGGCTCTACCATTTTTGCTGAGAGGCTGTTCCATGTATCTACCACCCTATTCTATACATATATGTACATCTATAACAACCTACTTCAACCAGTTTGTCTGCATTTTCAGCTCTGTGAGCAAACCAGGAAAAATTGTCCACTGATACGTTGTTCTCAAACCCTTTGCTTGTCAATATGCCGAGTACACTTCTGCTTACTATAGTCCAAAGTACATTCAACAAAAGGAGCTATATAGAACATTTAATTAAATAAGCTAATAAATAATAAATACAAGGAGGACTTTACGGCCAACACCGCCTGATGACAGAAATGTGGTTGACGGCTGGATATGTGCGGTTTCGCATTACATTGTTGTGCTCACATAGCGTGCATGCGGGTGTTTAATTGGGTGGTTCCAATTCACCCAGTGTTCACCTTAGATCATTCAATACAGGCTTTTCTTCCATTTTAACCACCTGTAAAATCAATACCTGCATTTCTGTAAATAACCTTTGCATTGCTCTGTATTGTCTATGCTCCAAGCAAAGAATCTGTTCTGATGCTTCTGTAGTTCCTTTACATGTAGCTGTGTTCTTTATTGCATGTGGCCCATTGGGATTTTTTTTGTATATCAAGGTTTAGAGGCTAATACAGAAAGAAGAAAAAGCAGAAAAGTCATAGGACCATCACAAGGTAACTGCCCAGGTACAATAATAATTCCAGAAGTTGACAATTAGCATCTCGAAGTTCATAAATGCTAACCACCTCACACCCTGTACGATGAATCCAAGGTATCACTGGAACACTGGTTGTTTCGCGGCGGGGCTACGGAAGAAAGAAAGAAAAGGCAGTAGGGGTTAAAGAGAGGAAGGATGCAAAAAAAAAGATAACTCCAGGGCAATGCACCTTGAAGTCGTCTCCAAAAATTGGGCAATGAGGGGGGGCAGGGGTCAGCGCTTGTCTGTCCAGCACCAAGCCAACAAAAACTAACCATGTGATCCAGGTTGCCATGTACGCATACATCATTCCATTAGAGGAATGGACCAACTCCTCTATCACCAAAACCCTTTCTACCCTGTCAATCCAGTCATTTTTATGAAGGCACCAAAGACTCCCTCCAATGTAGGGGGATCAAATAGATGCTTGCTTGGGAACCGCTTATACTCCACAACAGACAGAGGTGTTATGGAGGAGCATCGCATCTGGGGTGAAAGAGGGGGACACGTGGCAAGCCAAGGGCCTGCAGATTTAAATCTATGTTCCTCCTATTCCAGAGGGTGATGGAGGAGAGGCCCTGGAACAACCACACTGTCTATTAAATTCAAATTCATAAAGAATGCAAACCTGGACCATAACCTCTTCCTTCAACTTGATACTATGGAGCCAACGAGTCCTCGGGTGCCCAACAATCTACTGTTTCTACTATATTCAACAGCGTGTGCAAATCCTCGGAGGCATCTTTCACAGGTGGGCCCCTTATGCATATGTTCAGCCACCAGCACCAGTTGTCCAGGTCATCTGTGAGAAGCATAAGCTCTGCCATCATGGCAACCAGCGAGGAGGAAGCTTCCTCCATAGATACCACCAGCTTCTGTACCTGTGAGGTCCCTGTTTCGAACAGCACCATATGCTACTCCACCGCCACCATGTATGCCCGCATGGCCCCCAGCTCTTCCCTGAGAGCTTAACTCATCTCTGCGACCAAGTTACTGAAATCACTCTTGGTGGGCAGCGACTGGAACAATATCAATTTATAGATTTGGAGGAGAGGTCAGCAGTGGCTGATCCAACACTGGATCAACTGGGCCTGGATCATATTATTTGAGGGTCATAGGCGCTTGCCTGCCTGCACCACGGGGGGTCTCTGAAACTCCGGGGGTCTTCTCTGTTGCCCCATTTCTGCGTAGAGCTTGGATCAACATTGGTTAAGCAGTGTCAAGGGGAAGAGAAAAGTGTGTAAGGTTAACTATTAAATGAAGCATTCAATTGTTCTGAATGTACTTTGTAATTGAAGACTTTAATGATGTCATATGTACCATAAGTTTATATCCATATATGATCGGTCATAATAACAGCCGACAATTAATTAAAAATACTTGTGAAGGTGATAAGATTGAACTTGCCATGAATCTATATGCACGATGACATTTAAGAATAAATCTCTTGCTGAAATAGTTATAGCCTCTCCTTTTCTACAGATTACACCCACAGTCAAGAAAATTAGAGTACTTTCAGACTACCAAATCAACTTGAGCAGGTCTGAATACTATACTTTATTTATAGAAAGGCAATTATTTGAAAGTTGAAAAAGGTCATATAAGAAGCTTGTAGGGTTCAAAAGTTCTTCATTGTATTTATTAAAATGTGTTAATTTGTCCCATTTAAAGGCATCAACGTCAACTGCTATAACAGAATTCATTTATATGATACTTGCTATTGTCACGTCTATGAAGATAATAAATTGTTATAAAAAAGAATTTGAATATTCAAACGATTAGCAGCGAAACAGTGCCAGGTTACTTGAATTCAATTTCTTACATAAATTTCAGATATTATGTGTCATTAACAATGTAAAAACAAACTAATGATTTGAATGCCTCAAAAATTAAGTTTTAAAAATGTACTGTTCAGCAAATCTGGATGTTGTTTTTGCACAACTATAACACACAGTAATGAGACTTTACTGTTTTAAGAATGAAGCCTATATTTGAAGTCCAAGAGCTGACAAGATAAAGATTTCGGATAAACCTTTGAGAAATGTTGTATCTAGATGAAATGCGATGGTTAAGTGTTTCACTTACATCTCACGTAGTTATTAACTTCCCCTCCTAGCCATGGGGCTTAAGCAGCATCTGGTCTAATTGAGCTTCAAGAAGTGTGTCCTTTAGTAAATGAAGGATCTCCTCAAAGTGATTTTGTTCAAGGAATTCATCAATTAGCTCCAGGGTCACCATCAGAAGTTTTGGGCCCCCTCCCTAGATGACCCTCCCTTCACAACGCCAGGATTATCTCTTCTACTCATGTTTTTTGGAGGCAGAGATGGTGAAGACAAGCTGGTTTGGGGAACTGACAAGCCATCTGGGTGCAAGGATGGTGCAGACAAGCTGTTTGGGGACAAAGACATAATCGAAGAGCCACAGGCGACTAGTGACACCTCTACCAGAGAGGGTGATCACATATTTCTGCCGTTCAAGGACACACACAGATATTTTTTTGCTTTTTATATATATATCTATATCTATAGATAGATAGATATCTATAGATAGATATACAAAAATTCTCAATGGAAATCAAATTTATCAACCCATGGAGGTCTGGATATGGAGTCACACTCAAAATCAAAATGGAAAACCACACTACAGGCAAATCTAACTTTGATGTAATGTCCTTAAAACAAGTCACAATGAGGCTCAGTAGTGTGTGTGGCCTCCACATGCCCGTATGACCTCTCTACAACGCCTGGGCATGCTCCTGATGAGGTTGCGGATGGTCTCCTGAGGCATGTCCTCCCAGACCTGGGCTAAAGCAACGTGGCGTTGGTGGATGGAGCGAGACATGATGTCTCAGATGTGCTTGATCGGATTCAGGTCTGGGGAACGGGCGGGCCAGTCCATAGCGTCAACGCCTTCCTCTTGCAGGAACTGCTGACACACTCCAGCATTGTCTTGCATTAGGAGGAACCCAGGGCCAACCACACCAGCATATGGTCTTACAAGGGGTCTGAGGATCTCATCTCGGTACCTAATGGCAGTCAGGCTACCTCTGGCAAGCACATGGAGGGCTGTGCGGCCCCCCAAAGAAATGCCACCCCACACCATTACTTACCCATCGCCAAACCGGTCATGCTGGAATATGTTGCAGGCAGCAGAACGTTCTCCACGGCGTCTCCAGACTCTGTCACGTCTGTCACATGTACTCAGTGTGAACCTGCTTTCATCTGTGAAGAGCACAGGGCGCCAGTGGCGAATATGCCAATCTTGGTGTTCTCTGGCAAATGCCAAACGTCCTGCACTGTGTTGGGCTGTAAGCCACCTGTGGAGGTCGGGCCCTCATACCACCCTCATGGAGTCTGTTTCTGACCGTTTGAGTGGACACATGCACATTTGTGGCCTGCTGGAGGTCATTTTGCAGGGCTCTGGCAGTGCTCCTTCTGCTCCTCCTTGCACAAAGGCGGAGGTAGCAGTCCTGCAGCTGGGTTGTTACTCTCCTACAGCCTCCTCCACGTCTCCTGATGTACTGGCCTGTCTCCTGGTAGCGCCTCCATGCTCTGGACACTACGCTGACAGACACAGCAAACCTTCTTGCCACAGCTCGCATTGATGTGCCATCCTGGATGAGCTGCACTACCTGAGCCACTTGTGTGGGTTGTAGACTCCGTCTCATGCTACCACTAGAGTGAAAGCACCACCAGCATTCAAAAGTGACCAAAACATCAGCCAGGAAGCATAGGAACTGAGAAGTGGTCTGTGGTCACCACCTGCAGAACCACTCCTTTATTGGGGTGTCTTGCTAATTGCCTATAATTTCCACCTGTTGTCTGTTCGATTTGCACAACAGCATGTGAAATCGATTGTCCATCAGTGTTGCTTCCTGAGTGGACAGTGTGATTTCACAGAAGTGTGATTAACGTCATTGTGTTGTTTCAGTGTTCCCTTTATTATTTTGAGCAGTGTATTTTTAACCCCTTAAGGACCGGGCTCATTTTTCGTTTTCTACACTGTGGGACCGAGGCTGTTTTGACACTTTTGTGGTGCTTGTGTTCAGGTGTAATTTTCTCCTCACCCATTTAGTGTACCCACATAAGTTATATATTGTTTTTTTCAGGACAAGATGGGCTTTCTTCAGATACCATTATTTTGATCGTATCATCTTATTTACTATAAAAAAATTAATAAAAACATGGTGAAAAATTGAAAAAAAACACATTTTATGACTTTTATTTGAAAAATCTTTTACTCACCTAAAAAAGCAATTAAAAAAACTAGCTAAATAGATTCTACTACTTGTCCTGAGTTTAGAGATACCCAATGTTTTTATGTTTTTTTGCTGTTTTTTGTACGTTATAGGGCAATAAGTACAAGCAGCGTTTTATGATTTCCAAATCTTTTTTAACAAATCTCTGGTCAGTCTGCCTCCATCTCCTCTTTGGAACATCTTTGAAGCCGGTTAACTCAATTTAACCCATTCAAACCATATATTTTTGAAAACTAGACACCCCAGGGTATTCCAAATGCTGTTATTTTAACCCTTTCCATGCACCACTTATACAACTATACTTTGTCAAACTTTGTAATAGTAATTTTTTTTATTTTTTTTTCCACACAAATTGTACTTTAGTTATAGATATACAGGTCCTGGTATATGTCACTATCAAACAACACCCCAATATGTGTTCAGGAACATCTCCTGAGTACAGCGATACCCCACATGCATGGGTTTGTCAGATTGTTTGGCTGGTAAAAGGCTACTTTTGGGGCATGCGTAATTCAGGTGGTCATTTGGTCATTCTGCCTCCATCTCCTGTTTGGAACATCTTTGAAGCTGGTTAACTCAATTTAACCCATTCAAACCATATATTTTTGAAAACTAGACACCCCAGGGTATTCCAAATGCTGTTATTTTAACCCTTTCCATGCACCAATTATACAACTACACTTTGTCAAACTTTGTAATAGTATTTTTTTCCACACAAATTGTACTTTAGTTATAGATATACAGGTCCTGGTATATGTCACTGTCAAACAACACGCCAATGTGTGTTCAGGAACATCTCCTGAGTGCAGTGATACCCGACATGCATGGGTTTGTCGGGTTGTTTCAGGTTTAAAATGCCACATTTGGGAAGTGCGCTTTTTTTCTCCATTTTGGTCAGTCTGTACCTATGCCCTATCTAGGCCACTCCAATTTACCCCATCAGCCATTTTTTTTTATATTAGACACCCCTTGGGTATTTGAAGTGCTTTTATTTTAACTCTTTGTTGAGATTTTTGAGAAATTTTAGCACTTGCTCAAAATAATAAACTTTATTTTTTATATTTGTTTTATTTTTTTAATACTTTTTTTATATATTTTTTACACATTTTGCTGGTACTGGATGGTTCATCTAGTGACATCACTGCATAATTATTTTTAAATGTTAGCACATTTTTTTTTATTTTTTTTTCCATTTTTTTTATTTTTTTTTAATATTTTACTAATCACATAGTGATTAGAAAGCTGGGCTCCATTGACTTGCATGGTTGAATGCAGTACCTGTATTCAACCAGCAAGTGGAGCCAGTTCTCTAGAGGGTCTGGAGACCATCTAGCGAACTTTTAAAACTTGTTTCCTTTACAGTGCGGCGGCCATCTTTATTGATGGCGAAGATCACCGGCAGCTGCGGCTGTGACCGCTCTCCGGAGCGTTCACAGCCCACCTAAAGGTAAGTGTTTGCTGTCGCTGGATGCCTCCTGATCGAGGCATTCCAGCGACACCATTTAAGTTTAGGAGGCGATCGTTGATCGCCTCCTAAACGCTTTTAAAACGGGCGTCCGCCGCCATACAATGTATGGCGGCTGTTGACGCCCCGGGGAGGGGCCAGACATGGCCCCCGATGCCGATCTCGGCCTTGCTGCAATGCCTCGACATCGAGGCGTTGCAGCAAGGCCGTTTAAGCGAAGAAAGTGATCCTTGATCACTTTCTAAGCTTATTTAATTTTTTGACGGTTCAGGACCGTCAAAGGTCATTTAGTGACCTTCTTGTTATGACGGTCCTGAACCGGCAAAGGTCGTGAAGGGGTTAAGGAAAGCACACAGTCTAAAAGAACAATTGTAACTTTGATATCACTGACAGATGCTGAAGGCTATGGCTTAAAAGCTATGTGCGTCATGTTTAAAATTGTTTTAAACTAGTACTATTTTAAAGGTTTTCTGTCATTAAGATTAACAATTTAGGTCTATTTATTGTAAAATGCAGTAATTATATTGCGCAAAACAAATAACTGTTTAACATTTATAGGAAATTATATTTATATAGGGGAACAATTTCCTGTATAAGAAAACATGTTGGAAGTAGCATAAAACATGGTTTAAGTTTATTAATGTAATAATTAAGATTTTTTTTTCTTTTAAGTGCACTTGTAAGAACTGCACATAATGGGGTAATTATGGAGCTATAGACAAACATTAAACACAATTAATGGGGCATGGTGTCAGGTAGGAACTGCAAATGTAGTCAAAATATTATCACCAAGAGTGAAGTAGTAAAGATAAAAGTTTAGCATTATTACAAGCATGAATTTTACAAGCATGTACTTTGCCAAGAACATACAACACAAGCTGCACCATTTATCAAAAAACTACTATAGCTTTGGATAGGTTATTAAGAAAGGCTAAACAATTATTATTTTTAATTTTATATATAGCACCAGCAATTTAAACAGCGCTTCTTACAGAACATGCATTCATCGTGACAAAGCTGGAACTGACAGAATAGGACAAACCGATTAATTAGGTAAAGAAGGCTTACAATTATAAATCTTACACTCTAGAGGTTTAATATGGAATTTAATTCTGATGTGGTTGTTTTATTATGTAAATAAATCACTTAAATAGTGACATAACCATATTCGCTTTTAGGTCATCTTCAACAGAAAAGTTCACCCCATACAGCAGAGCTGATTTCCAGCAGGTTCACAGCAGGTCGGTGACCTGGGTCATTCTAGGGGCATGTTTTCATGATTAACAGCTGGACATCTCTGTCTTGTGTGTGTCTATACTCCAAGGGCGTGGGAAATAAGTGACATTTCACACACCTTCTTGCATAACACAACAGGTAGAGAGCAGCAGAGGTCCAGACCATACTGAATGACAAGCTGGACATGAAAATCACCAGATCCACAAAGGAGTCAACATTTGAGATTAGAACAACTTTTACTTCAGAAGGTATACTGTGAAATGTGCTATACAACATTTTGGCCACAAAAGGTTAATATAGATAGATTTGACAAGAGAAAAAGTTTTCACTTGCCAAATAATTAACTTATCCGTCAATACTGTATAATATGTATGGTTGCCCAAAATCTGAATATTAATTTATGAAAAAAAGAAAAAGCCTGAATATAAGACGACCCTATAGGAAAAAAGTTTTACCAGTAAATGTTAATTCATGTAAACTATGTGAACAATTTTTTTTAAATAAAAGCTATGATACTTTGTTTTTGTTTCCTTTTTTTTCAACCTGCCCCCCCCAGTTATGCACATCTGCCCCCTGGCTTGCCACTCTGCCCCAGAAATGCCTTATACCCCCATGATATGCCTTTTAACCCTCTAAATGCCACTGTGCCTCATGATATGCCTTTTGACCCCCTATGTGCCACTCTGCCTCCAGAATTGCCTTATACCCCTATATGCCACTCTGGCATTTAGGGGGTTAAAAGGCATATTATGGGCAGAGTGGCATATAGGGAGGTATAAGGCATTTCAGGAGGCAGAGTGGCGTATAGAGGTTAAAAGGCATTTCTGGAGGCAGAGTGGCATTAAGTGGGTTAAAAGGCATTTCACAGAGCACACTGCCTCCAGAAATGCCTTATGCCCTCCATTTAACACTCCCTCCCTTCTCCAAACTTACAGGAGCCTCTGAGTCCCTGGTGCGTAGTCCGGGCAGCGTGTGGAGCTCTACGCGATTCGCGTACACAACTTCCGCTGCAGCCAGGAGGAGGTGCGGCTACCAGCGGGGGTTGTCGGGTGTCCATTGTGCAGACCTTCCCCGGCTGTCAGAGATCACGGGGAACTCTGATCTCTGACAGCCGGGGAAGGTCTGCGCGATGAACGCACACAACCCCCGCTGCTAGCCACACCTCCTCCTGGCTGCAGCGGAAGTTGTGTACGTGAATCGCGCAGAGTTCTACACGCTGCCCGGACTAAGCACCGGGAACTCAGAAGTACCGGTAAGTGGGGGGGGGAGACAGGAGGATCCAGGTCCCCTGCATTGGGGGATCTGGATCTTAGTCTCATAGTCAGACCTATGACGACCCTGATTATAAGACGAGGGGTATTTTTCAGAGCATTTGCTTGATCATCTTATAATCAAGCAAATACGGTAATGTTCAAATACATTTTAAGCAGGTTAAAAATTCATTATGTTAGCATACTACATGACACTCATTACCTGCTTGTTTAGTCCTCCACTAGTTTTAAAACAAGTTTGAAAAATATCTGACATTACAAAGATGAGGTTAGCTAGCAAGACATCTAGCTGTCCTGCTGGTATATTGAAACATACTATTTAAATATACAATGTCTTGGAAACTCATTGCTCTACTTTGAAGATTGAAGGAAATACTCTTATGCTTAATGGAAATATTTACAGTCGTAAACCCCTTTTGCTATTTGGAATATAAAGCGCTGTGATTTTACATTGTTTTCCCAGGATGCTATATGTGTTCGGAATGTCCTTATTGGATATATGTTGTATATTGGATTGGCGTACAGGACTACCAATTGACCTCTGACCTTGGATAATTTTATGTGCTTTGAAACCGACGTTTCCCAAGACTGACCCTGATGAACAGCTGCTCATTGCATTTTTGCATTACTAATTTAAAACCAATAGTGTATGATAGTAACAACAAAATGATCTTGATTTTCCCGTTTGATATCTGATGGCACTATTCTAGAGATATCTTTGGTCATGCTAACAATTGTGTGTCCATTCCTAACAAATATATATTGACTGCATCTAATCTACTTGCACTTGTAAGTAACTATTATGCTTAGCAGTCAATAAATCACAAACTGTTCGATCTGCTTGCCTAAAAGGGCAGCGGTAACACAGATGTCACTGACACAGGACCAGAGAAATTAACAGTGTCACCGATAAGCACAACAGAAAGTTATGCCTGTGAAGACAAACTATGCTCATACAGAGGGGTTGATTTATATGGATATACTCGTATATCTGTGTCACATCCCATGGGGGAGACAGAATAGACTTAGATTTCACATCTGCTGGGTTCATTGCTTTCTCACAATTAGGACAATGTAACATAAAAGGCAATTAGGGTGTATTATCCAAATAATACTTTTACTTTTTTGTGAATATTTTGCAAGCACACACTTGGAGTAGATCTATGATGTATATATGTGTATATATATATATATATATGTGTGTGTGTGTGTGTGTATGAGGTAATGGAAAACATTGTATAAGATTAGACAATTAATTATTGAAGCGTATTATTTTCTTTGAGGTTACTGTGGATATATAGATAGAATTCTCTATAGTAATTAAAACAGAAACATAGAATTGACTTAAAACCTTATTTGGCCCTTGATCTTGTCTTATATTAAGGATAGCCTTATGCCTATCCCATCTATGATTAAATTCCTTGACTGTATTAACCTCTACCACTTCTGCCAGGTAAAGAAAAAACTTACATAACATCATTACATCTCACCCTCTAATCTTAGACTCCTTAGTACTTCCCTCCTCTACTTTGTGGAATCTCTTTTCATATTTAAGTGTTTCTATCGCTTTATGAATTTAAATACTTCTATCTCATCTCCTCTCTGTTCTGTTCCCCAAGCCATATCATCTAGTCTTTGCTGATTTTTATCCTGCGCTATTTTAGTAGCCTCTGTACTTCTCTCTGAACGCTCTCTAGAATGCATATATCACTCTGGATATGTGTCTCCAGAACTGTACACGATACTCTAGGCGAGGGCTGATCAGAGATCTGTAGAGCGGTAGAACCACCTCCATCTTCCCGCTACTAATGGCACTCACCATACAACCCAGCACCCTGCCTGCTTTTTACAGTGCTTTCCAACACTGATTGTGCACCTTTTTAGCGTCCCACAAAAGAATGAATGCATATTAAATTACTTTGGTAAAATGCTGCAGCTCAGTCCATGTTTCTGCCAGTTGTGGTTATCTGGAGCAGCAAGGAAGCTCTCCCATTGAAAGCAATGCATTAAAGTGCATAAGATGGCTGTCTTTGTAGCTTTAAGTCCTTAGAGTAATTACCTGGTCCAGACTCTCTCATCTGTTGATTGTGACGCCATTATACCCCTAATACTATATTTTGCCTTTGGATTTATACCTCCCAAGTGCATTATTTTACATTTAAAAACACTGAAAAGCAGCCGCTACACTTTCAACCAGAAATGTCTACCCTATTTCAGATCTTTGTTTCATCTGCAAAAAGACAAGCCTTTCTCTTGTAATATCATTAACAAAAATATTAAAACAAATATGTCCCAGTAGTGAACCCGCCACAAGAAACCCCACTATTACCAAGACATTCTTATAAATATATAAAACATAGAGATGATGGCACAAATTGAATCACCAGATCAATCAGGATCTTTTATTCAAGAACTAATTTATATATATATCTCACCACTTTATTAGGTACACCTTGCTAGTACCGGGTTGGATCCCCTTTTGCCTTTGCGTTTAAACGATGCTCAATTGGTACTAAGAGGCCCAAAGTGTGCCAAGATATTGTCCCCCACACCATTACACCACTACCACCAGTCTGAACCGTTGGTACAAGGCAGGATGGATCCATGCTTTCATGTTTACGCCAAAGTCTGACACTACCATCTGAATTTCACAGCTGGAAACGAGACTCATCAGACCAGACTGTTCTTCCTGTCTTCCATGGTACACCAGTCTGCCCATTCTCCTCTGACATCAACAAGGCATTTTCGTCCACACAGCTGCCACTCACTGGATGTTTTTTCTTTTTTGGACCATTCTCTATAAACCCTAGAGATGGTTGTGCATGGAAATCCCGGTAGATCAGTTCCTGAAATACTGCAGGATGGATCCATCTGCCGATGGAGCCGCTAAGTATGGGGTACTGATGGCCAGCGACCCACCAGGCATTTGCTCTGTGTGCCAGATGACCAGCCCAAGCCTGTTGCAAACAGCAAAGCTTTCCATAATTTACAGGTATCGCACACGGGCGCCTTGTAACATATATTTTCGCAACCATTTTCAACAAATGAATAGAAAAAAAATACACGCTTAGGTTTCCCTACATATTTTAAAACTTCATGAGGGCACCATTTATATGGAAGCTATTATGCCGCAGTTCACTGAATATTACTTCTCCACCATCTGTAGAGAATACGTCTTGGACTTTGACTCGGTTATTGTATCCAATAATTTTAGCCTGTTCTCTGACTCAGTATGCAATTCTTTACACATAATGCCTTTCTGATAATGAGGTTCTGAGTGAGGTTTGTTCAAAGTGAAGATGTGGCATGTAGGGGTCCTCTCCCAATAATCAGGCCTTGATTGTGGAACGTTTTCCTCTGATGACACTCTTTGTGTGACTCTCTTCTTGTAAGACACTGCTGTGCAGGCCAATGGCTTCTCCGTTGGAGAACAGCGAAGAACATCAAATGTTAAATTGAAATAGTGCTATGACTTTAACTGTTTGTCCTAGGGTGTGTGGAGCAACAATAAAGGAAAAGATATACAGTGGGCAGTAAAACGGTTTTGTGTAAGAAATATTTCATGAAGAAAAGGAATCGCATTTCAATTCATTAACATCTTTAGAGCTTGAAAATCCCTTACAGGCAAGAAAAAAAAACAATGGAAATGTGGACATATGAGAAAATTAAGAGAATGTAACTTGTAAAGCCTCGTGGGATCAAGGCAAAGAAGGTGGTATAGTGATAACCAATAAATGGAGTTCTAGTAAATTCAGTGAAATTGCCTTTTTTAAATTGCTGTAAAACAAACAAGAAAGGCACGCATTACAATTCTCTACGAAGATCCATCTGGATTAATAGTTGCTATTCAAAGAGCATAGTCAGAAGTGTGAAAACAGGGAAATTGCAGTGTTTTCATTGCAGGTTTAAAGACGTACTTTAAGTAAAGGAAAACATTTAATTTGTCAATAAAAACAATTAACTTGAGGTATACCGAAGGTTAGGGAATCAGAGCGGGAGCGAAGGGTCCTTGAAATATCATAGAAGGTTTGAAGTAAATAAATGAAAAGCTGGAAGTGCTAATGGAGGGATCTTTCCAGCTTAATTTAAAGACAGAAATATATTTATTTTTTGCAGCACGTATCCATACTGACAGGGAAGACATGGAAATGGCATTAGAAGGAAGCCACCAAGTATTAAAAGCATGTACTTTTTGTTTAAGAATCATGTTAAAATAATGGATTTGCATTAAGAAACAAGTACATAATACCCCTAAAGATGCACACTGGTGCTGAAACAACATTTACATATGGGTATTCATCTTCTCGCTAAATAAAGCGATTTGAAGGTTACTTGTCCTCAAAATGGTGATTGAGAGTAACCTGAATGACATAGCTTGCACCGAGTGCATATTACAATATTAAGCAAGAATTCAGTGCATACCCAGCAAATGACTTTCAAAAAACACCTAAGGAATAAATATTGGGGATTCCATAACACTATATGACCATATATTGCTTAGCCCGCCACTTGGCACATAAGTAGGCCCTTTGAAGTTGGCCCCCAATCTCCTTTTAATCATGTTTTTTTTTAGTGAATATATCCAAGGAGTTTGTTAACATACCACAGGATCATGTTTTAAGCAGAATTCATTTTAATTGATCCATTTAGATCCAAACAGTATATACACATGGGGAGGGGCTCCTCAACAAAGCTTGCAGGTTGCATGGCCAGGGTTTGGTATTATGCCACCGTAACAGTGAGTATAAAACAGGTCCACTTTACAGAAATATTACACACCATGGACCTTCATTCCTTATGGTTGACATTGATTTTTGGATATCATCTGCTGTAGTAACAGTATTTCAATACTTTCACCCCAGTGCCTTGCATGTGCAGATCTATGCCCAACACCCTTAACTATGGTAGCTATAGATAATAACGGCTGTTTAGTCACTTAACAATCCTATGGGTAGTACAAAGGTTATGTAGCCAGATGAGGATGGTAAAGTCCTTGCAGCACACCTGCTCGTAAAGGTGGTTGGTTGAGCAGGTATGATGTCATCAGTAAGGGTGTCTGGGGTGGAATTCTGCCCCCGATATCACCATATGGCCAGTTTATTTGGGATAAACTGAATGACCTGACAGTACTAAAATTATATTATTCTAAACCAGGTGCGATACATATATATATTGTGTCCAGTAAAGAACTAAACTGGAAATACAAAACCATTGCAATACATTTTTTAATCTCTCCTAGGTATTTACCACAGCAACATGCTCTGGCTGAGAGTCCAAGCAAGAGAACAGGACTGATCCTGCAAACAGATATATATTTGCCACAGCGACCACAGATTATGTTTCCTGGGTCTTTCCTTTCTTTTATCAATTTACTTAGGTGTCTTGGTGTACGAAACACATTAACAGGCACTCTAGGTAGTAAAGGGGCTATGTGAACAAGTTGTATCTCCACAAAACAAATGAGTAATCACTGGATTCTAAAGCCAATGTCGGAAACTGTTTGCAGGACAAATCACTTGCTTGACCTAGCATTCTACATCTGCAATTACACAAAAAAGTAGATTTGATAAAACAGCATAAAAATGTTATGGTTTTTGAGAAAATTCAGGACATTACACTGTTCATAGATTTTGTTTTCTCCAAATATTATGTTTTGTTAATAGCTGATCAAGCATACGGAAATGGTCAAAAAGAATAGGGAACTCTACTTTTAGTGCAGGTCATGGGATGTCTGTATTTATTAGGGTCCATACTTTAATATTGTTCAAGATTTAGTCTGATTTGTTTTTTGGGGGTTTTTTTGCATTGCTTGTTTTTTATTTGATTAAAAATATTTAAAAATGTTGTAAGGCGTACATTTAGCAGTATAGTTTATCATTCCACAGAGAATCGGAAGAGAACTGCTCTGGGGCATTTTTTGTAAAATTGTTGAGGACATTAGATCTCAAGTCAACTTGATTTATGAAATATGTACATTCAAATAATTTGAAATAGGGGTGAGGAACAAATTAATTGCTTTGTAGTTCGGTCTTGTGTACTTTGGCGTCTCCCTTGGAGGCTTCTTCACTGTGGTTGACATCTAAACTATCGTTGGCAAGGACAGAGAGGAGAGGCAGTGCTAATCAGTAGTGGGCATGGTATATGAGTGGCCGATTGACAAATGTTTGGCTTAGCTTGTTTTGTTCATTATTATAGCTGTTATGCTGCACAGGCCCACCGCTTTGTAATTGGAAGCTTCTCAAAGCCCAGCACCCTCAAAGGAATGAATACTGGGTTAATATAATTTCAAATGATTCTCTGGTTGACCACACTGTGCTCTTAGCAGCACGGTTCGGGAGATTAGAGGGGATATTATTTTTTATGCTTTTTCAGAGTAGGTGGAAGTACATGAACACATCAAGACTTCAAGGAAATTTGTAATTGGGTGGGTGATTATAACAGAACGTCTTACTATTAATGTATACATATCACAGCAATTTGGTTAACTCATAATATTCCGTATGAAATGTAAAAATTAATTTTAAAAAAGGAATTTTAGAACATGGTAATTCTAGATTCCATAAAATATGGATATGCTAATTGAAAACAAAACAATAGATAAAATTCAACAATAGATACACGCTATAGACAAAGCTTGAACGGGTTCATATATATCGTCCTGAAGAGTTCCTGTGTAAGCCTTATAGGAAACGTTATTTAACAATAAATCATGTCTGAATATTTTTTTCTAAAGTCTGATTCATCGTAACATCGAGATAACAGATTCAATAAAATCCATTGTGGAAGCGCTTGAAACCTACAAGAACATGTCTTGGAAAACATGAAGCAGATGTTTAATAAATGAAACAGTATGATGAAGCACTTGGGGAGTAGTAATGAGCAATCTAAAGAGAGTATTAATTGCAAGCTGTGATCAGAAGAGGGAGTTGTAAGTGATAATTAAATACAGTTAAAGCTGTTTAGTGACAAGTGTCTGCAGCACATGGTAGGTTGGGTGAAATGTGGATATACCACAAGAGACGTTGACATCTGTCTCAGCGTACAATGTTGCATAGTTATTGTCTGGTTGCCCTTTTTATAGTCTAGATTGGGGGTTTTCTGTATTATTTTGTAATTTGGTGGTTTTTGTTTTTTTCTTATAGGCCAAGCAATTCTTTGGACTGCACAGAACCCCATGCAAAGACTATTCATTTACCCTATAATGAGAATAGGTACTGCATAATTATGTGTATAGTAATCATTAAATCCTTATTCTACAAAATAGAATTATTTGGAGGGAATCCCATTTTATATTGTACCAGGTACCATATTAATGATCTTGGGCTTAATAATGGCACATCAACTTTATATTATCTCTAATATTATTTTGAAATGATTATCATGCCAGGGAACTCCCCAGGGTTGTCTGCCTTGAGCAGCCCCTGCACCCCTTGTAACTCTCACTTAAGGGGGGTGCAGCAGCAATAACAGTGTTGGCTACCAGGGCAAGGAGGTCAGGTGTGGGCAGCCCCTGCTCAACTTTGTAGGTGGAGTGTAGGTGGGACTAGGCAGAACCTGGGCGGGGAATGGGTGTGGCCAAACACTGCTCCCCTGCCCAGATACTGAAAATTCTCACAGGCATTGGTATTTATATTAATTTGCACTTTTTGCACTTGGGATGAAATATGGCTAGTGGTGACCTATAAATCCAGGGCCAAGAGAACATCCATATCATAAAATAAGAATGAATGTGTTCCTCTGGTACTCATCCTCATCATTACACTTCGCCTTTAGATTCAACTCTTGGTTTTTTTTTTAACTTTTTTGCACCATCATCTTTTGATCTGGAAACACTGTTGGAGTTATTTTAACCTGATGTTGCTTCTCAATCACTGAACTCCGGTACTAGATGGTTCCATAACTGAGCCTTCCCTGCTGAGAAAACTGTCTCTTCTACTCCCTTAATAGAATTCTAGTGCCCAAAATATGTGACATGGTGAAAGCAACCTGCTATGATAATGAGCGACTTAAACAAATAGGCAAATTATGCAAGTTTATTCCTGCATACAAATATATAAATACATATCCCCAGTGAGACCGAGAGAATCTAACGAAAATCATCATTCTATACTTGACGTGCTGCTTTTGTGGAGGAGGCAATAAATGAGATTCAAGCAGTATTTTGCAGACAAACCCTCACATCATCTCAAATGTACTTAATTGTTTGGGATGTAAAACACAAGAATTATTCTAAAATCCTTGAAAAAGTACGTGATATAACCATCACTTGAAACTGTAAACATTACATTAACTAAAAAGGAATGCACATTTTCAGTAAATCTCTCATAATGCATATATTTTCTCTGTCCCAAAAACCAATACAACATTTTAAAGCAGGAATCTTTAACACAGTGTATAGTTTCTTTTGCGGTCTTCAGGAAACTTGGTATCGTGGAGGACAGAGACTTTCATCAATAGGATTTACAACACCTAAAATACTGTATTTTTTTTTTACAGTGCATATGTTCTGAAAAATACCCCTAGTCTTATATTCGAGATCATCTTATAATCCAACCTCAAATAGAGGTCTGACCATAATACTAAGATCAAGATCTTCCACAGTGCTGCAGGGGACCTGAATTCTCCTCTCTGGCAGCCGATGGATGTCTGCGCAATTTGTGTAGACAACCTCTGCTGCTCCCCAACAGTTGTATGACAGAGCGCCAGTGTGACGTGACCTTCCAGCGCTCTGTCATAGAGGCCCTGGCAGAAGTGCCAGGCAGTAGCAGAGGTTGTCTAGTGCAATGCGCAGACGTACACCGGCTGCCCCCACTAGACACCAGGGAGTCTGGAGCAAGGGGGCAAGTCTAGGGATTACATTGGTAAATCTGGGGGGCAGAGTCCATATCGGGGTATAAGCATATCATGGGCAGAGTGCATATCTTGGCAGACAGGCAAGCCCTTGGAGAAGATTGGAACTAAAAAGAAATAAAACAAAATGTATTTTTCGCAATCATAGTTGTTTATTAAATTCATAAAAATAGCTATCAGTGAATTAATATGTACTAGTAAATCTTTTTTCCATAGGTAGTTTCTCTATATTCAGGCTTATTTTTTGTCTTAATTCATATTAATTTGGGTGAAAGGAGTTAACAGCAGTCAATCTTTTTTAATTGAAACTAAACCAGAAATAGACTTTTTATTTATAATTGGAAGCTAGTACTTGCACATTTAAAGGTTTGTATAATCACAATTTTCTTAAGGATGAAATAAAAGTTTAATGCAATGCCACTGTGTTCAAAAGATGTGCCAAAACCTCTATTTGTTAGCCCAAAAATTACTTCAATACGTCCATGAATGATGTATTATACCTACATTGTTATGTAATTATGATGGTGCACTGATATTCACGTAGTGAGTTGAAAATTCATAATCCTAAATAATATTGAGCAAAGCAGACACAGCCTTATATTAAATATATATACTTTAATTTTTTTTGATGAATGTGGAATGAAAAATAATATGCAAAATTACTTACCATATTTTTAAAAAAATTTTGTTTAACATTTTGGAATAATAATTTTTTTAATTTTTTTTTTTTTTTTTTTTTTTACTAATCACTCTGATTAGTTAGCTGGGCTCCATTGACCTTACATGGTTGGATGCAGTACCTGCATTCAACCTGCAGGAGGAGCTCGAGAGTTCTCAAGAGGGTCTGGATAGACCCTCTGTGAACTCTGATCTATTGTTAATGCCATCCTGTGAATGACGGGGGTAGTGTTACTGATATGCCTCGATATCGAGGCATGTCAGCAACACAGCTTATGCTTAGGAAGCGATTCCGATCGCTTCCTAAGCTGTTTTAGCCCGCCGCGATCTTTGATGATCGGTGCGGCGGCCATTTTTCTTCTGGGGAGGGCTTTCCTCCCCGGATCCACGGTCAGCCTCACTTGTGAGGCTTCCGTGGATGCTGCAAGCCGCCGATCGCGGCGATGCAGCTATTTATCACGTTGCACAGCAACCTCGTACATGTACGTGGATTGTTGTTAAGGGGCTAATTGTCAAATTTTGCCTCAGTCATACTTTACAGGCAATGCCTAATTGTTATGTCATATGACAGAACATACTGCCTGGAAAAAAAATATTGTTTTTGTGTGGTTAAAGAGAAAAATGACAGACTGCTAAAGTGATCTGTACTTAACATGCTACAGAGCTCAATTAATGTGTTGTCAAAGCAGAAAAGTACACAGAAAGAAGTGAATTTGATTTTAGCAGAGTCTATATAATTAATGAATATGTTGTGCTTTTTTTTTGTACTTATTTTACCCGTTTTGCACCAGTAAGCCTGTATGTGTAAATAGATCCTGTATTTAACTAGAAGGTATATAATCCTTCTTTTCAAATTCTCATAAAGCCATAATTAGCACATAAAACAGCATGTATTTTAACTTCCATAGTTCTACCAAATGTGCATGGTCTTTTTAACCAATGATTTTTCCTCCTAAATATCTTAACTTATGAGAATGTTATATGGCTAATTACTTTCATGTTATTGCGCTTTCAATATTTATCCGCTGACATAAAAATTGTTTAGTTATTGAAGCAATACCCTCAGTATTAACCGAACATCATGAATTTATATTGACTCAGTTTACAGCGGCCTAAATCTAAATGCTGATTTTCTGTTTCCCCCAGAACACTTCATTGACAAGTATGCACGGCTACAATGTATCACGTTATTGTGAATCTCTATAATAATGCTTCAATTGATAGCGGTACTATTGAAAAAGTTATTTCATTTAGTTAAATTCCACACTCTTTCATCATAATTACATTAATATTGACAAGTCCATGACATTACACAGATAACTATCGATAGGTTTCTGTCGATGACACATTCGTTAATAAAATATGTACGCTCATCTTTCGGAGAGTTTTCATCATGAGTAGTAAAACAGATTGAGCAATATTCTTGTTCATTTAATCAGAAAGTATATAAATATATTTCGGCTATATATTATAAGATAAAATCCATGCCCGTTCACATATCAATTACAAATTACTCTTTATAGTTGCCATTTGGTTTAGTTAATTTCCTTTGTAAAATATTACTTGTCCCATATCCTATATTTCATTGTTCAGTGCATTAACGGTGGTTTTAAATATGATATATATATATATATATATATATATATATATATATATACATATATATATATATATATATATATATATATATTACACCTTATGTGTAATGTGTACACCATGGGAAGAAGTGACATATCACGGCCTAGGCCGACAGGTCCAAGGGGAGGCAGTCCTGATACAAAATGGGGGAGGGGGGCAGATCGCAATCTTTGTCGATCAAGCAATGGGCCGGTCTTTGATCTCTGACAATCCTATTTATGCTATGTAGGTTGTGCCGGCTCAGTACAGCCTCCATTTACTTCATTAAAGGGGTTAAAGGGGTTTTTAAAGATGCATAGCCTCTTTTATTACACTGTGTTTGCTCTGCTACTTCTGTCCCCCACATATTCTTCCCTATTCCTATCCCTATCACTGTCAACCACTAAACCCAACAACACGCGCAACCTAAACAATCTTATCCCTATCATCTCCAACCATAAACTCCCTCCTGTCTTTCACCATGTCCCATGGAATGCCCGCTCAGTATACAACAAACTCGCTTGTATACATGACTGTTTTTAACCTCCTAGCATTTACAGAAACTTGGATCCCCTTCCATGATACTCCCGCCTCTGCTGCACTCTCCTTCGGAGGACTACACTTCAGCCACACTCCTAGGCCTGATGGCAAAATAGGGTGGTGGTGTAGGCATCCTTCTCTCACCTCACTGCACCTTCCAGCATATACCAAGCCCTCTCATTCTGTTCCTTTGAGGTTCATACAATCCGTCTTTTCTCTCCACTCTCTCTTCAAATTGCAGTAAGATATCACCCTCAGGTCCTACCTCACAGTCCTTTGACCTATCCCCTGTCTTATTATGAGTGATTTTAGCATTCCTTCAGATACATCTAACAACTCTTCTTTCCAACTCGCGAAGCCTTTTTTCTATCTTCTCTGTCCCTCCATACCCATACCACAAACCTCTCTCTCACCGCTCAAGATCTTGCTACCCACTTCAAAGACAAGATTGAGACTATTAGACAAGACCTCTCTTCTTTACAACCTCCTCCTACACCACCCAGCACCACTCTCTCCACTCCTCCCATACTAACTGCCTTTTCCCCTACAACTGAAGAAGATAGCGACTCTTCTTTCTTCCTCTCACCAACAACCTGTCCCCATCCCATCACACTTCACAAGGTCTCTATTTCCATTCATTGGTCCATCACTTACCCACCTATTTAATCTTTCTTCTATCATCTTGGAACTGTACCAGCCTTCAAGCATCCTAATTCACACCCATTTAAAAAATCCTTCTCAGATCCATTGTCTGACCCCCTATCTTCTTGCTTTTCTTTTTACTCTAAGTTGTCTTGGGAATGGGATTGTGTACTACATCTCTCTTACTTAACTTCTGTTCTCTAATTCCCTCCTTGACCCTCTGCAGTCTGGTTTCAAACCCCTTCACTCTACTGAAACAGCTCTAACAAAAGTCTCCAATGACTTGCTCTCTGCCATAGCAAAAGGTCACTTCTCCATTCGAAGAAGAAATACAGAAACAGATGCACACAATGGATGCGACTTCGCTACTAGCTTTGCTAATATAACCCAGGGCCAACTCAAAGTGTTATCATTGTGCATAGGGACCCCTGTAATGTAAACTGTACTTCAGATGACTGCTAAGTATGTTCAATCAACCTGGGTCACATTTTTTTTATTAGGGAAGACATTATTCTTCCATAAAATTTTGATGAAATCTTGTAAGTGTTCTATAAATGAGCCCCCAAGACACACTGATAAAGAAAACATGGAGGCTGTGGAAAAGTGTGTAGCTGCATTTTATATTCCATTTTGACAAAAGTTCACATTTGATATAAACGATTAGTACGTTGCATGTTTTGGTAAGAATCTACAAACAAAAGGATAAACATTGTAGTCACACATCAACTTCATGGAATGTTTGTCTTCGAAACATATTTATTCTGAGTTTTGCACTCGATATTCCGTTCACGGGTTGCCAACACTGCATTTTAACTGAAAAGATATATACCGTGTCCCTCTTTTTCCTTTATTAGTCCGTTGGCGTTATTTTTGTTTTATTTTACAGAACACAAGGTCAAGATATGAAAGAGGAAAGTAGAACGATTGATATGAAACTGGATAAAAGGGTGGGGTGTATGAAATGGAGCTAGGGACCTTACAAAAATCAATCATCGCAGCAGCCATTGCTTAGAAATCTATGAAGCTTTTCGCTCTCCCAGTTAACGGATTGCTTTTTTCTGCACAGCGCACATAATGTCCATTGCCTCCAGAAAAAAAAAAATCAAACACCAGTTACCATGCACTGTTTTTAAGGTTTTCTATTGTGGTTTGTGTAGGCAATTTGTGTAAATCAGAGTATACAAGTTAAATTGGTAAAGTGACCCTTTAAAACAAATATATTGTCTGCAGACTTTGTACCTAACACCATATGATTGGAACAATTTTAGTAACAGAAACCAGCTGTCTTTAAGTGGGTTTCTCTCTGATTTTGCAGTACCCAGGCTTTGTTCTGTGTGTTGTGTAATGCAGAAGGCTCCCGTGGGAAATTTTATCATGCAAAATAAAAGAAAAGGTGACTCGTTGTCCTTATTTCCAAAGGCTCCTAGCCTGTTGATTAATAACATTATGACTTCACGATGGGATGAAGTTACAGATCCCTGACGAAAACCCTTGCATGCACATGTCAGATGTTCATTTTATTTGTGGAAGTATTAAAAATGTTAATTGAATGTGATTTGCTACAAAACCCAAGCCAATGCATAGAACACGAGAAAGACTATAGCTCCCTCGATGTTCAGCCAGCTCATGTGTGTTGTAGTCCACAGGAAATGAAATGCCAGAGTCTGCATTTCCTTGATAAAGTGTTAAAGAGGAACTGTGACCTTCACAGCTTCTAGCATAACTAATTTCTTAAAACAACCTAGCATTGCCTATATATGTTTATTTTTCATTCAGTATAATTAATCGGATATTCGATGCTCAGATCTAAGGCAAAAGTGGTAGAATGAGCATTTCAATTATTTGCCTGTCCTCATTCCTCTCAGTTGTACAAACAATGTGAGAAACAATCAACGGAACAAGTTAAGGGGGCCGTATACTCTCCCATGCAGTCCCACCAACAAAAATGCGTATAAAATTGTGCTTCTTCTTCTTCCTCTTGCCACTTCCAGAATATACTCAAAGTTCCATCTCTTTCCATTGGTTCCTTTAACGGCCACACTGTAGAGCTATTCCACCCTGTTTAATTATGTATTGGGATTATATACAGACCATTCTTGCCCACCTTCATCCACTCCCTCGTCACCCCTCAAGGTAAATTTGTCAAGCAATTTATACCATCAATA
>VKOC01023482.1:0-15422 GCA_009364415.1 Spea multiplicata
GATAAAGGAATAGAGTGCTCAGGGGAGCCATAGTAAATCTTCAAATCCCAAGTATTCTTTCTGAAGGGAGGGCCACATTTCCTTGGTCCCACTCCTAAGAGGGGGACCACTGAAGTCGCTATGGTGAAGTAGGAATCCAAACAAAGGCGAGTTTAAAAATAAGTATTGGAATAAATAATTTGCAATCAAATAAGTGACAAAAAAGGTACATAAAGCTCAATTAATGAGCATAAAGAAAAACGCAAACAAAAAAGGAAGTGGCATACAAGCCCCAGCCAGTTGACCAGATGGAACACTACTTGAGTTACTTTAGGTTGTTGTAGTTGGACATAATGAAAATAACTGAATTGTGCCAGGTCATGTTTAAACGAGAACCGATTGAGTCACAGCTTTGGCATCACAAAACTAATTAAACATTAAACTAACAATGCTCTCTGCTCTTCTATGTATTCTCCATTCCCCATCCCTTTACAAAGGTGGAGAAATAACATAAAAGAAATGTTCATGGAAATTCCGAGAAAACAAAGTTTTACTAAGAGTGTTTCATTTCTCCATAGTATGTGCATCACATGAGTTTTTAAGCACAATTATACATTTAAATCTGTAATCTTACGCAGGTTTCTTTAGTGTACTGACCTGTAAAGTATAGGATTTGAGGAAAACTGACCTATCAACTATTTCTTTCATCAGTTAACTGGCATCAACAATGGCTTCCCTATGAGTAAGCATTAGCCAGCCCACGCATTGAAAGGGTCAAACATTCACAGAAAGAATGATTTTTACTGCAGTTTTATTGTTTTGCCCATTAGTGTTTTGTCTGTGTGGAATTGGCAGAGGAGGAAAAGAATTCTGAAAGAGATAAAATACTACAAATGTTTTCACTTCAGTGCGGAAGATATCTAAATGGATCTGTGGCTACACATCCAACCTTTTTTTATTTATTTATTTATTTTTTAGTAATAAGGCGCTAAACAAGTCCTTGTCCTAGGTAAGCGTGGAGAATGCACCACAACTGGGCCTGAACAGTCCCTATGCAGGAGGAGATCTCAATCCCTCTACTCCTTCACATTGTTCTGGTTTGTATCGTTCCATCAAGCATTCAACAACTGGTTGCCCGCGTCCTCTATTGCAATGAAATCTACATCAACATGAAGGGTCAGATCCCCATGTTGTGCTGTACAGCCTAATTATTAGATTATTATACTGTACCTTAAGAAATACTAAAGGGACTTGTTACCTCATTGTTTGCTACTTTGTGCTAACTATATGACCAAGGGACAACCGACATAAGACATTAACATGTAGCTGGTCCATTATTTTGCAGCCATACAAGCTTCCACTCTTCTGGGGAGGCTTCCACAAGATTTTGGAGTGTTTCAGTGTGGATTTTTGCCTTTTTATCCAGTAGAGCATTTATGAGATCAGGCACTGGTGTTGATGCCCTGGCTCGCAATCTCTGTTCCATTTCATCCCAAAAATGTTCTATGGGGTTAAAGTCTGGGCTGTATGCTAAAGGGACATACCAAGATATGTTGGACAATGCTACGCTTTCAACTTTGTGTAAACAGTTTGGAGAAGGTCCTTTTCTATCCCAGATAGAGCCCTGACCTCAACCCCATCAAACATTTTTGGGATGAACTGGAACGGAGATTGTGAATTAAACAAAGTTAACATGTTCCTATCTCTGATATCATTAAGCTACGGACATCTGCAAATTTCCAGTATTATTACTATTTTACACAATATTAGTGAAATATTATACAAAAGTCAGTTTATTCCTAGGCTATAAAAATGCATAACTTGGCATCGACAAAACAATTCCCTGTCCTTGTGTTTTTTTCTTTTTTGCAAGTATTGCTGGCTCATACATTATTTCTCCAACACAATGCGGGTATAAACAAAGTGCTTCTTTGTACAATGCTTGGAAAAGGAGAGAACACGCGGAGTCAATCCATAGTTGTCTATCCTCATTTCAAGAAAATGTTAAAGATGGAATTAACTTAATATATAAGAGTATAGTAAGAATATTAGTGCATGGCTGTGGTCTACACAAATTGGAATCACAATCTTACAAAGGAACGCAATCTGTTATAGCCTTGCTGGCCTGACGTCAAGAGCAAAAAAGGAAGTCTGCATTTATTTATCAGTAAGTAGATTTAAATCAGACATGGAAATAAAACTCATTTTAACTGCTTATCTTCTGGGAAGAGTTGAATGCTATTTAAGCACAGTAAAATAATATTCAATTAATAGTTCAGGGTTTGTTATAGAAAAGCTTAGATGAAAAAAAAAAGCTACTAATTAAAATGTACTGTAACAATTTAGACTACAATAGCAAAAGGACATAACACTGTTATAACAAAACTGTTAACTTAACTGTTCATTATTGTAGCTAAAAACTGCATTCCTAACTTTAGTCTGCATTGAAAGGTACTTGTTACAAAGATTAAAACAATGACTAAAACAAATCATACACCTTTTTCACAGTGTTAAATGAAATGCCAAGAAAGCTTACTGTATTCTATAACCTGGGACCCTCGTAATAGAGAGATAGCTCCTTCCTCCCTTCTCTCTATAATTTTAATATAATTGTGTATAATAATATATTATATATATATATATATTATATAAATTACATACATACACACACACATACATATATAAATACACACACATTGCCTTACAACAGGATGCAGAATCCATAATACTGAATTACAAACGGTACAAATACATGTCTTGTCAGGCTGTGGATCTAAAATAAAGAGCAGAGAGCATTGTACATTGTATAAAACAGTTCCACATTGGCAATGGATGTACACAAAGCATACCAATGTAACACTTATGTCATTCTCATTCCAAGTTTTTTTGAATACCTATCATATATTGACCCTTAACTTTATACAAATTCTGTATATGTATTTTCTCCCCTGGCTTTACTATTAAACACCAAGAATTGGGTTGTTTTTTTTTGTATACGGGACTTAGTTAAAATGGTGGCAATTTATAGTGTGAAATATTACATTTGAAAACTTTTGAAAACTTTGCAATAAATAGACTGTCACTGACTTGCTAACCAAAATTGTATTTTCAATCCAATTCCACCACTTTTAAAAATACCCCCAAACTGCCTAGATGAATGGCTAACAATACAATGTAAATTATTTTCACATTATTAGTAAAGCTAATTTATTTTGTCTACAAAGAAATTACTCGGTTACGTTAAGTTACTGAAATATTACTAATAATTAATTAGACTGAAGAATACATATGTATATTAAATGCATATTAACATACAGTCCTTATTTGATGAAAGCTGAAACAGATGTTAAGAATTATTATTATTATGGCTGTCATATATATTAATATTAATATTGTTGTATAGGCTGGATTTTGTTTAAAGGCACACTTATTATCCATTTTTATACTAGTCACACAAAGAAGACCTGACCACATAAACCTTAGTTCACGAAACGAAATAAGGCAGAACATGGACCATTCTGGGATCCTTGTCTTCTGAATTGTTCAAGCATTAAACAACAGCACCAATGACTCACAGCAATACATTAGTACAGGTATAGAAACTCAGCTGGTATAGCCATAGGTTAAATAGGTTACAACAGCAGTATTCTATATGCACTTTGTGTGATAAATTTACAGGGGTGACAATACTGGAGGCTTTTTACCTGCATTTTCTAAAATCTGTAAGTGAGAAATAAATACAGAGTACAGTGAGTGACTACCAGCTCGGGATTCAGCTGAGCAGAAAGGTCCATGTAGAAACTGCAATTCAAATAGCACTCATGTGAAGCACAGAGGTATTACCTATTTTGTTGTTTGCTTTGCCTGGATTTCTCATCCCCCACACAACCCGTCATGTTCCTTTTTCTTTTTTCCCTCTCTTCCCCACACAAAGATTGCTAGTTCTCGCTCAGGCTTTAAACAGGAGAAGAGGCAGCAGTCAGGAAAAAGGCGACGGTGGATGCCTGTCAATGGCTTCGGCGGGGCTCCAGATCTCTGCTTTTGTGGTAGCGCTGATGGGGTTGTGTGGGGCAATCGCTGCCACTCTGCTACCCAACTGGAAAGTCAACGCTGATACAGGAGCCAATATCATAACGTCTGTGACGCAAATGCAAGGTCTCTGGATGGACTGCACATGGTATAGCACTGGCATGTTTAGCTGCACCGTCAAATACTCGATCCTTTCGCTCCCCATCTATATCCAGACAGCGAGAACAACTACAGTGCTGTCTTGCATAATGTCATGCTTGGGGATCTCCATTTCCATGGCTGGGATGAAATGTACAAGATTAGGAGGCGATCGCCATACCAAAAGCAACATCGCTTTTGCTGGTGGAACATGCTTCCTGCTGGCTGGAATATTTGGGCTGGTCTCCGTGTGCTGGTACATGAAGGAGATCATTTCAAGCTTCCTTGATCCCTTGGTCCCAGACAGCAGCAAACACGAACCCGGAGGGGCAGTATATGTAGGTTTTATTTCAGCCGGATTGCACTTCCTAGCAGGTGCAGTCTTCTGTGCTTCCTGTGCTAAAAAGCAGCAGGAAGAATGGGAGTCGCATCCGAAAAAGACTGTGCAGCTGGCAGCCCAGCAACAAGAAAACAACAATGCAGGCTATAACCTCCAGGACTATGTATAAGGAAGTCCAGAAAGGAACAGACTGATCGACGACTGTAAGATATTTATGCAAATCATATTACGTTTCTGGATATAAAATCATAACAGCCATTGATAATATATTTTATTATTCTCTTAAAAATGTAAGATTAATTTACTGAAAAAATGTATTAAAAAGTAAAACGAAATGTCAGAATAAATTTACATTTTATAAGTAAATGTATGCTATATTTAAATAAATGTGCCTTCAACAATATCCATATGCTAGGGTCTTAATTTCCATAGTAACTGCATTTCTTATGAAAAAAAACACTCAACATTCAGCTGTACAAATGAAGAACATAAAGGCTCTGGCCCATTCACTCAGTAAAAGGTAAACTGATAATGGGGAAAAAAGAAACCACCCGCTTTATGTTTATTATTACACATTGTTTTTGTTTTTCATTTTCTGTTGTATAAATTGATTTGTATTACAGGTGATCATTTACTACAGAACAGCAAAGTCTCAGCATGGTCACATTAAACCATCTATCAAACCATATTTTATTAATCTAGTTTAAAACCTCAAGATTGTAAACTCGCGAGCCGGGCTCTCTCCACCTAGTGTATCGATTTGTTTTAATCTGTCAGTTCTCGTCTTGTCATACCCCTTGAATATATGTACCAACAATAATATATTTTTGGGGGGATGGCGCTGAAAAAGTTTTACTTTCTTTTATATTTCTAATGTTTTGGGGTTCAAGGTTTGGGGACCATTTTTAACTTTTAAAAAATCTCAGATATCGGCCACCACCTACAGGATTAACGTTGGCCTTTCTACTATGTTGCTCAAATAAATCTACTTAGAGAACAATCTTATCAAACAGTAGCGCCTTTAGCAGCCCCATATGGGGGAGTTTCTGAGAGCTCATGGTCAATTTCCAGAAAAGCACATTTCAAGTACATATGCGTTAACACATGCCCACAGCACTAGAAAATCCTCTTGATTTAGGGCATAGTTACACTCTAAAAGATTTTATCCATTGGCGGATTATCTTAATTCAGTCCTAATCCTGAATGACACGTAATCAACGTATTTATGATGACCTGGTGGAGACTGGAGACAATACATCACAAGCTGTTTCCACTAGTTTTTAAAGTTCATGATCTTCTGCCCCATTCTAGTAAAAGTTCTCCTTGGCTTGGATGAATAATCCTGTACATAGTCAGCCACATTGCACCAACACAAAAAATCCTGAAAGCTGCCCATTCCTAGGTTCCTTAGTTGTACAAAGATAAAGCCCCCAAAATGAATTTCCTACAAAATACACACAAAAAAATCCACTATCCATTTTGTATTAACTTTCCAGAAATCAGTTAACTTTATGACACGTCTTATACATAGTATGCAGAAATACTGAGCTCTCTGGCCCTAGCAGAAACAAATAGGCAGAAAGATGTGTTTTTCACTAATTCCGAGAAACATCCAAACTTCCCTTTTAATGCCCTCAACAAGCATGGCAACAAATCATCAAGAAACCCTTCTCCTTCTCTACCAGCGCTACAGAATCTGCTGGTGCGATATAAACAAGTGTAATGTAATGATCCAATATCCACTAAGCATCAAGTCTCAATGGCAAGAAATAAAACATTTACTGAAATTGTAGTAAGCAGCATGATTTATTATTTATCCAAACATTATTGTGGAGCATGAAAGCAAAAAATTTCGCAGACTCAAAATCACAAAGTATCAGAAATTATTCTGCGTACCTTAAAGGGACAATGGGGCAAGGGGGCAAGGGAATCGGCAGAATCCCACAGGGCATTTGAACACCACAGAATTTCAAAGGGACCATGCCGGGATCATATGCACTAAAAGAACTGATATGCATTTTAAATTTTTTTTGTTTTAATAGAATACAATGAAATGTAACACATATAAACATAGAATTGGACTGCAGATAAGAACCAGTCAGCCCATTTAGTCTGCCTATTTTTCCCGATGCAAGACTCAGACTTTGTTGTCTTAAATTTGGGACAGCTTTATGCCTATCCCAGGCATGTTTAAATTCCCTTACCGTATTAGCCTCTACCACTTCTGATGGAAGGCTGTTTCCATTTATCTACCACCCTCTCATTAAAGTAACCTTTACAATGTCCTGTTCTAACATTTCTCCTCCTTTAACCCCTTCAATCCCCTATGGACGTACCGGTGCATCCAAAAAACGCATTCCAAGAATCCAATATGGACGTACCGGCCCTTCTTGCAGCGTCAGGGACACATCCCTGCCGCTGCATCGGAGATCAGGCTGTCCTTTGACATGAAAGCCGGAAAGCTGTTACATTTTAAACTGCCCGATCAAAAGAAAGCTCTCTCGCTCCTTGAAAAAACAATATATAGTTTAGATGGGTACACTATTCACAGGAAAAGAGAATTAATCACTGAACCGACATAAGCGCAACAAATGGCAAAATTGCTCTTGGGACTTGAGGTATGGCCTCAAAAACCCCTGGGATTGTGTAATCCGGGATTAAAATGAACTTCCTCCTGCAGGCTATAGCTATACTGCAAACCATTCAACAAGATATTCAGCAAAATCACTAATACAAATATTGAAAAGCACAGGTCCTTGAGGTATCGCAATAGAAAAAAGACCTTCCTCTGAATATAAAGCATTAACGACAACCTTCCGTCTCACTCAGCCATTGCCTTATCTATTCAATTATTTTAACATCAGAACTCCAACACTGCAATAAATTGATAAACTCTGAGGGAAAGTGTGAAATCCCTGATCCAAGGAATTAATTAGTTTGACATGATCTCCCTGCAGTAACCATGCTGTTTTTGATCATGCAAACCACTTACATTCAGATATTTAACAATCTTTCCTTTTAAAATGGTCTCTATTCATTTTCCAACTACTCATGCAAGACGTATTGCTCTGTGGTTGGCAGAGTCTTCCCTTTTTTTTGTGAAGTGATACCATAATTGCCAATTTCCAGTCCTCTGGAACTACTCTCGTCAATAGCAACTGGTTAAATATGTCTGTTTTGCCTCCAAAGCTCTTTTAATAATCATTTTTTTGTAACCATATTAAATTAGATTTGTCTGCTTTCACTTTGGATAGTTTAAGTAAAACGTCTTCTGTAAACAGACAGGCTTTGCATGCCTCATTGTTTCTCATTTCTAAGTGAGGTCCGTTCCCTTCATTTTCCTCTGTAAAAACGAAGCTGATTTATTTATGTAGGCAGTTAGCTATATATTTACGTTTATTGATATAACTTCATTCACTTGCCTTTAATCTAATTATTCTTGGCTACATTTTCTCCTATCACAAACAATAAAACATAATAATTTGCAAGAAAAAAACAGGATTTATTTCTTCTTATTATTTACCATTCATTGATACAAGGTGGGATCTCTTTTCACCCTTACCTCTGGTTTTGGAACAAAGGCAGAGCCAGGAATTGTAAAGCAGTTTTTCACGTTGCAGAGATACTGGCACATAACAGACAGTCTGCTCCGCTGTTTTCCACCGGTGCTGGCAGTTAACCTCTGGAAACATGACGAGTTAGAAAAAGTTAGCCAAATAATTCATTGTTCTATTTACGTGAAACAAAAAGCCCTTTACTAATTTAACAAGTATTTAAAGTATCGAATAGTAAGACAACAATAAACGTTGACTATAATGCATTGGTGGGATATGTGTATCTGATTAGGTAAGCTCTTCATACAGGAGAAGCTCACTGGAGTTGGCGCCTCATAATGTATAGTAAGGTCATTAAGCTGAACTTTGTTGCAAACACTCAATTTAGTTAATAAACCCTACAGAGTCTAGTCGGTAGTCCGTTTCTATTAAACCCAAATGACTAGCTACACATGGACAGACATGTCATCTCCCTTCTATCTTGTACCCAGTTTAACACAAAAATTAGTTCCATTTCTCAATGTCTCATGTCGAGCCTCACACTCAAGCTTTAACATTATAAATAGACATCCGCTCCTTGTGTGGCTTAGCTAATAAGTATGAATACCTTGGCCATTTTGAATAAACCTCCCTTTATTGTGTGGTGTAAACATTTTAGGAGTGACAAAAGGATACTTAATAATTATGTGACCCACATCAATGACTATTGTTTCCTGTTTGGGGAATTAAGTACTAAACGGTACATGCAGACCTAGGATCAACACATACAAGAATAAAAAAATATTTTTACATCTAACAAACTGCCTTTGGTTGCAGTGTAATATTGGAAGCATTTATATTTAGACTGACTTATTAATATTTGCTTAGTCAAGGACTAAACTACCGCATATACTTGTGGATAAGCCAACCTTGGAAATGTTAACCAAAATACCATGAAACATGTGTTGCCTGTCATGGAAGACAAAATAGGCATCAAAATCTTTACTGTATACTGTAATTGGTTTTGAATATAGGCCGCACCTCTGAAGTTTGATATGAAAGAAAATGTTTTGTCACTCTCTTACACTCTCTCTACCTTATCCGAGTATTGCAGACAAATTTGCAGAGAGAGAGGTGCAGAAAAGCGCCTCTTTCTATAAGAATCTGTCTGCTATACATTCTGCCTCTTACCATTCCTCCAATCAGGGGGCATAGGTGTGCCTGGAAGCTCCACCATTTTGTGAAAATCAATACTGAATACATGGGGACAAGAGCAAGAATAAAGACAGAACAAGAAGGTACAAGAGAAGGGGAGCTGCGTGAAAAGAGACAGGGGAAGGGAATTGGTCTGCAGGTAAGGGAAGAAAACATTGAATATATATAGATATATATATAAACCCCTATTATAGGTCGCATTCCCTAACAGATTGAAATTGGAGGGAAAAGAAAGTGTGGCCTGTAATCGGCACAATACAGTATTTTTTACACATAACACATGCTTATTCGCAAGTATATAGGGTATATAAGTTGGTCTACATACCTTTCAATTATACATGGCACTATGTTCTCCAAAATCTACTCTTGTATTCTAAATAACACCATATTTCATATTAAACAATTTGAACAGCTCTTACAAAAAAAATAGTTCTGTTGGAGACCTGATGATGATGCTATCTTGGTTACCAGAAACCCTAACAAATAATCAACCACTACCCCCCCATTTTGGGTTTCTAGCGTACCTGAGCTACTTCCTTCTGAAAAGTTAAAGTCATCTGTGTTCTGCCATACGAAAAAGGGCCACTTCTGTTTGCCATGTGCTCCAGCCACTTAATGATCAATGGCGTAGACACACTAAAGGGTAGATTTCCAATGATGTGCACATTTGGCGGATCTAAAAGACAGAGAAAATCTTTTAGATTTATGCTATTTATTGATTCATATAATGCCATCATATTCTGCAGAGTTGTACAATGGATAACAGGATATAACAAGTAGTCCATCGCATTATTTAATACCATGCTTAAACAACTTAACTTTAGCAACAATTATCTAATATGCTGTGTTGTAATCTCTACATGCACCATATGGTACACTTAACATTGAAAACATCAAACACTATTCTTTTGTTTTAAAGCTTTTTTAACTCTTCCAAGAGAATTCATGATCGGCGGGGGGTATATAAAAATATCACATTCCAATCCGATGCACTAGCTTCTAAGGGGCTAATATAGTCACAAAAAGTGAAGCTCATATATTCTTGGTTATTAAACTGGACTTCTCTGAAAGAAATGTTGGTGCTGATTGGTGGCATCAATCTCATAACCCTCAGAAATAAATCTTAGGTGCCACTCGCACATACTTTTAATTCGGTGATGTGCCGAGCAGTGAGCCTAAACCCTAGGAGAATTATGTATTTGTAATTGGTTACCATCTTCCCATTTCCTCTGCAAATGAGCGGGAAAGGCTTTGTCCATTCTGTATGTGAGAATATCACCATGTACGATTCTCACTTTTCCCATGGATGCTTCATTTAACAACTATAAAACAAAAACTGAATGAGTTAAAATATTTGAACAAAAAGGTTACAAAGGTAAGTAATACTAGGATACGTGTAGAGATGGGAATGCTTGGAAAATAATACAAAAACATGAAAAAGAATGGTACAAGTTGCCAAGAGGATTGCATTGATAGATTGGAATATCAGTCACAAATAGCAGTGATATAGTACATCATACATCAATACATTGATTGGTAAACAAACTGTTTGGCATACTTATGACATCTTGAGCATTCCTACCTCAGCATAAACCGACAATGAAATCACTAGGATCCCCTATGAAGGTCTGAGTTAACCCTGCACAATGCTTTGTCCAGTTTAGTTTAAGTTTTTGTAGGATAAGCTCGCCAAGGTTGACCCTTTTAAAAGCATAGTGAAGCTAATGTGAACGCAAAACGAAACTTTACTGAGAAGTCCCACTTTAATAGATAAACCCATATCTCATACAAATAAAATAATCTACGACTGTACATAGAAAACGGTCATTTTATTTTAAACTTTTTTTTTTTTTTATATAGGTACACATTATATATATATATATATCTCTTAAATGTCAAAGGGAGTGATTCTAATTTAGCATAAACCAAAGATAATTTTAAGTTCTCTTGCATTGCAATTTACTTTTCCACTGTGCATTTCCATGCTATTCCTAGCTTAGTCGTGCTGCGAGAGCTGTACATTATACACTTAAGAACTGCGAGTATTCTGCCAGCAAAGTATGAATCAGAGCCTTGATTGTTCTCTCCTTTGTAAAATGTCTTTTATTATCCACGTGACAGACTAGCATTACTTGAGATTTCATCTAGCTCTTTAAATAGCTCCAACAAACTTATTTAACAAAATTGAGCAGTTGGACCTCAGAAAAGTCAGAAGCTGAAATTTATGATGTCATGAAACCTAACACAGCTTTTAAAATCAAACAATGCTTGCATTTGATTACAAATCACTGCTTTATATAACTCAGGGCCAGTAAAATATGTAGGGTACACAATCAAAAGCAAAATTATTACCCGTGTCCATGATTACACGCTACTTTGTGAAAAAAAGTACTCTACTCTTCTGATGTTAATGTTTGTTTAATGGAGTCTTCAGTTGACATTGATACCTTATATTGGGCCAACACTGAAACAGATGTAAAGATACATATTGCATTTGGGACTTCAATTCTTTACTTCTGATGGAATGGCAGACTAATGGGTGTTTTAAGTACTCACCATGTGAGTAGAAAGATACAGTGGGGTAAGGGATAAACATAAAAGTGATAATCCAGAAGAAGCCTTGACCCATAAAAATGAGGACATTTAGTTGGGCCAGGAAAAATAAGGGGTATAAACATGATGTAATTACAAAAGTACGTAGTATGACACAAAACCATATTATTTGTTTAATTCTATCCTGGAGTTGAAGTTTTTGATATATTTAAACGTCCAAGTTTTAAAGTCAAGTGTGTTAATGAAGATGTCCTTTAATATTTATAGAGTAAGGTCTCAATCTATTCAAGGGTTGAGAAATGTTGGTCAACAGATGTTCTATACAAGTTGGATACAGAGTGCCTGTGGTCGACTTTTAAGTTGGCATTGCTGGGCTTTACCCACATATTTTAAACTGTGGCAATTCTTGCAATGTACTTTAACCCCTTAAGGACAATGGCCGGTCCCTAACCCCATTGAAAACAATGCATTTTGAGCCCGTACATGTACAGGCTGTCATTAAGGGGATAACTAAGAAAAATATTGTCCATGTAGCTAAGATATCAGTGGCTTTGTGTTATGTCTTCTGAGAAGTTGAGACTGACAAAAAACGTTCATATACTGTGGGCTCATCTGTGTCAGCATAGCTTTTCCCATTAATAAAGGATTTTGTTTCATTAAAAAGTTATGTTTGATACAAATCAGTTGTATGTGTCTAGGGATATAATTATTGTTTTCCTTTCTGTAGAAGTTTTGTCTCTTCCAAGGAGCTTAAATCCCCCACACCATTGTTTGTTTCTATTCATGTTGTGTGTATTTAAAACCTTCCACTCCTTAGTATGCTATTCCATCTGAAGAACACACTGAAGCAATTACCAATTGTGCCTCAAAAAGGGGAAAAAATCCTTCTTGACTCCACAATCTGATTTTTTTCACTGGATCAACAAGCTATAACTGTTAATGTCCTTCAAACCAATTTCTGTACATTCATCTGTGCTAAAACATATTCCAGGCGACATTTAATAATAGGGTCTACATGCCGTTTTGGGAGTGGGAGCACAATAGAGAAACTTCATAGTCTGTAAACACCACAATTTTTTTCCCCAAAGACAAATGCTCAAAATGAAATTGATCTTTGAAGCAGTTTGTTAAATAATTTAGGCTGCTTTGAATGAATGTCATATTGGCACTGGATTAATTTCTTATAGAGTTCGAGAAAAACTAAAAGTACACTCACTGGCCACTTTATTAGGTACACCAGTTAAATTGCTTGTTAACACAAATAGCTAATCAGCCAATTACACTGCAGCAACTCAATGCATTTAGGCATGTAGACGTGGTCAAGACAACTTAATGAAATTCAAACTGAGCACCAGAATGAGGAAGAAAGGGGATTTAAGTGACTTTGAACATGGCATGGTTGTTGGTGGCAGACGGGCTGGTCTGAGTATTTCAGAAACTGCTGATCGACTGGGATTTTAACGCACAACCATCTCTAGGGTTTACAGAGAATGGCCCGAATATAGATAAGATATCCAGTGAGCGGCAGTTGTGTGGACGAAAATGCCTTGTTGATGTCAGAGGAGAATGGGCAGACTGGTTTGAGATAACAGAAAGGCCACAGTAACTTAAATAACCACTCGTTATTCTGCAAACCAAGGTATGCAGAATACGATCTATGAACGCACAACACATCGAACCTTGAAGCAGATGGGCTACAGCAGCAGAAGACCACACCGGGTGGCACTGCTATCAGCTAAGAACAGGAAACTGAGGCTACAATTTGCACAAAATGGGACAACGTAAGACTGAAAGAATGTTTCCTGGTCTGATGAGTCTCGATTCCAGCTGCGACATTCAAATGACAGGGTTAGACTTTGGAGCAAACAATATGAAAGCATGGATCCATCCTGCCTTGTATCAATGGTTCAGGCTGGTGTTGTAATGGTGTGGGGGACATTTTCCTGGCACACTTTGGGCCTACCTGAGTATTGTTGCTGTCCATGTCCATTCCTTTATGACCACAGTGTACCCATCTTCTGATGGCTACTTCCAGCAGGATAATGACACAAAGCTCCCATCATCTCAAACTGGTTTCTTCAACATGACAATTAGTTCACTGTATTCCGATGGCCAGATCAATAGAGCCCCTTTGGGATGTGGTGGAACGGGGGATTGACATTATGGAGCCGACAAATCTGCAGCAACTGTGTGATGCCATCATGTCCATATGGGCCAAACTCTCTGAGGAATGTTATTAGTGCCTTGTAGAATGTACGCCACAAAGAATGAAGGCAGTTCTGAAGGCAAAAGGGGGTCTAACCTAGTAATAGCAAGGTTTACCTACTAAAGTGGCCAGTGAGTGTATATCTGGACTTTTGGGAACCCGTGCTAGTTATTACAACCTTTTTTGCTTACACATAAGCAAAACCAGCATTAATTAGTTTTTGTTGACTCAAAGTTAACTAATTTATACCGATGTATAAAAATTGGTTGTTTTCATTTCTGTTTCACAAAATTACCTTGTGAATACACCGGACCATTATAAAAATTTCCTGCTACAAAAACCAACATAAAACAAAACTGATGTTATCACATGCCTGCAAGAAAGTTGCCATACTGCAGGTGTGCAAACAAGCATTCACCGGTGTGCTAGAAACAACTGTTTATCATGAGAATACTTGTCGCATCTGATTTGATTCTCCTTATGTGGAGCTTATTCCCAGGGAAATGGATAAGTAAGGAAGCACGGGAATTCCTTCCATATACTGAAAGTAATCTAGTCCAATCCCTATTATTGTTCTTGAAGCATTGCTCCTTCCAGTGCAAGTCTATAGACTTGAAGGGACTGTCGTGCTCTTCCATTCTCTGAATCAATTAAACCATAATGGTTCATCACTTGTATTTATGAGTGCACGGATATTGGCGGTCCTGTTGGAGCCCTGTCTGAAGGCTGTTGCATATCAAACAACAGGTGTTCAACAAGCAGGAATAGATTAACCCCTTGATGACAATTGCCGGTCCTGGCACGACACGCAAAAGCATGTGCTTTATGACAATTGACGTGCCAGGACCGGCACGTCATTAAACGGGTGCAGAAAGCGATCTGTTTTCGCTTTCTGCACCAAAAAAACGTTGCTGAATGCCTCGACCTCGAGGCATTCAGCAACGCCACGATCGGAACGAAGGGGCCATCTCTGGCCCCTCCACGGGGCGTCAACAACCTATGGCGGCGGACGCCCGTTTTAAAAGCGTTTAGGAGGCGATCAACGATCGCCTCCTAAACTTAAATGGTGTCGCTAGAATGCCTCCATCAGGAGGCATCCAGCGACACCAAACACTAACCTTTTGATGGGCTGTGACCGCTCCGGAGAGCGGTCACAGCCGCAGCCGCCGGCAATCTTCGCCATCAAGGAAGATGGCCGCCGTCCTATAACAGGAACCACAAATTTTAAAAGTTCGCTAGATGGTCCAGACCATCTAGAGAACTTTGGCTCCACTTGCAGGTTGAATACAGGTACTGCATTCACCATGCAAGTCAATGGAGCCCAGCTTTCTAATCACAGTGTGATTAGTAAAAATAAATTAAAAAATAAAATAAAATTGATAATAATTAGAAAAAAAATAGTAAAAAACTAGTAAAATGTAAAAATCAT
>VKOC01023483.1:0-54859 GCA_009364415.1 Spea multiplicata
ACCCTAATTCTGATAATTCTGATAATCTTTCTGGGTACTGTAGTCCTCCCATTCCCCTTATTACTCTGGTTGCCCGTCTTTGAACCCTCTCCAGCTCCACTATATCTTTCTTGTACACTGGTGCCCAGTACTGTACACAGTATTCCATGTGTGGTCTGACTAGTGACTTGTACAGTGGTAGAATTATTTCCTTGTCGTGGGCATCTATGCCCCTTTTGATGCGCCCCATGATTTTATTTGCCTTAACAGCAGCTGCCCGACACTGGTCGCTACAGGTAAATTTACTGTTAACCAAGACTCCTAAGTCCTTTTCCATGTCAGTCGTCCCCAGTGTTTTCCCATTTAATACATATTCCCAGCCTGGATTTTTCTTCCCCATGTGCATAACCTTACATTTATCCGTGTTGAACCTCATCTGCCACATCCCAGCCCAAGCCTCCAACCTATGCAGATCCATTTGTAATCGTGCACTGTCCTCTATTGTGTTAACCACGCTACAGAGCTTAGTATCGTCTGCAAAGATTGATACTTTACTATACAATCCCTCTACAAGGTCATTAATAAATATATTAAAAAGAATAGGACCCAAAACTGACCCCTGTGGTACCCCACGAGTAACAGTCACCCACTCAGAGTATGTACCATTAATAACCACCCTCTGTTTCCTATCACTGAGCCAGTTACTTACCCACATACACACATTCTCCCCCAGCCCAAGCATTCTCATTTTATGTACCAGCCTTTTATGTGGCACCGTATCAAATGCTTTGGAAAAATCAAGATATATGACATCCAGCGATTCACCCCGATCCAGTCTTGAGCTCACCTCCTCATAAAAGCTGATCAGGTTAGTTTGACAAGACCGATCCCTTGTAAACCAATGCTGATATGGAGTCATACATTTATTTTCATTGAGATACTCCAAAATCTCTTAGGAAGCCCTCAAACAGTTTACATACAACAGAACAATACAAGTACATAAGCACATACAATAAAAATAATAGATCATGAGTAAATGTCCAGATTCAGATATCTGTATCTTTCAAAATGTATTGCATGAAATCTGGTCTGATTTGTAGGTTGGCTTCCCTGGGAAGTTAAGGGGCACGCCAGCTATCATAAGTATTTTAACCCTTGGGGGGCCAGAGGTCTAGCCAACTATATCCCCCTGGGAGGCCAGGACGGTTTTAACAATTTCTGTGTTCCTTTAGTTTAACCAGTATTTCCCGGAAGCGTTTACACTTTATCTTGTACTTTACCCATATATTGCAACTATATATTGGCGTTGGTGCATGCTGCAACGTCGTTTCCCTGTAGTGACCCAGAGTCCGGGAGAAGCAAGGCAGGATGTATAATTAAGGATTGGCTGAACAAAATTAAAAATATATTACATATGAATTTCCAAAGTCTACGGAATAACACAGTACCACATGTAATAAACATTACATACTCACAGGGTCACAACATGTTTTGGGTGTGCAAATCGGTTTCAAGACAAGAAGTTTTTACAGTTGAACTAAAAGAATGCATATTGTGATTTGGGGGATATAACTACCCTTAAATATCAAAATATTCACTCTACTTACCCATTTAGGTCACCCATTTTTCTCATGTTCCAGGCATATTTGAGGATGAATCCTGTACCCTGACCTACCTAGAACAAGAAAGAAAACACAAATAAAATCTCCCAAGCACATATGTGTGGTAAGTTAGCATGATATGTTCATGAAAGACCCCAAATTATGAGTGCTTGAAGGTTTTAAGCACGGGTGAATAAAAAATACCCATCTCATGATTTTAAGGGGGAACTACCCCTAAACACCAAAATAACACCCACAAACTGAAAGCACATCGCCCGAGGACATCAAAGGTTCCTTTACTTACCTTTCTATGTGGCCCACCACAGACACAATTCTACAGGGGCAAACTGGGCCGGGGGGCAATTGCCCCCTGGGCCAGACCTTTGAATTTTTGACCAGCCTAGACAGGCAGGGACACAATGTGGTCAAGTAACTCTATGTTATGTGACCCCACAGTAAAATTAAAGCTGCTTGCGCACTGTGAAAGGAAGAAAGCTGTGGGTGATATAAGGGGATGAGGGAGGTAGTTAATATGTATGTTAGAGTGTAAAAGAGCAAAAGGATGTTGTTTCTTCCCCTGCAAATCTAACGGGAATACAGAATTTCAGTTTTTTGTTCAACATTTACATATGTCAGACAAGTTTTGGGATGGATGTTGCATGCTGGGCTACCTGGAATAACAAATAACAAATAAAAAAGGTGAATCTACCATTTCTCCTGAGCACATAGAGACAACATACATGTGATATGTCAGCATTACATGGTCACAAGAGACCCCCAAATTTAATAGTTGTTTTACTTTTTTACAGCTGAACCAGTAAGTCACACCTCATGCTTTTGAGAGTAAGGCTACCCCTGAACTCCAAAATAAGCTATATGTTCCTTCAAAGCATATCACCTGATAATTTCAGAGACACCCTACTTAGCTTTCTATGTGGCCCACCGCAAACACAAATCTAATGGGGACAGAGAATTTCACGTCATGCAAACTTTGGGATGGATGCTGCAAGCAGGGAACATGTAACAAGAAAGAAAACCAAAGGGTCACTAATCAATGATTACATGGTAATAAACAATGTAATAAATATAAATAAAAATAAAAAAACAATCAAACACATCATCAAAACTTTATATAACTCTTCTTGGTTTTAGCTAGTTCTTTTTGATTTTTCTTCCAGTGTAAGTTCCATCTTTAACTATATCATTTATCTGTCTGCCATTAACCTTCCACATTCTTCTAACATTGACCAAATTAATTTACAACTAACTTAGATTAGCGGGATGTATACCTTCTTGGTTTGTTTTTCTTGACCCTTACGCTGCCATAAATGTCTTACTTTAAGTGTTTTGTGCTGATTGTTACTTTGTATATTATACTAAAAATAAAATGTTTATTAAAATTTATTATCACAAGCTACAATACTACATTTTTCAACCTACTTGTCTATTATTGGTTGATTTGGTCAAATTTTTCTAAGGGGAGAAATGAGGTAATCCTAACACAGAAAATTATTTAAATAACGCTGGTGTCATGAGCATACTAAAATAATGATTAATTAACACTCTAATATAATGCAAGTTATCATATGTATGTTACATATACAAAAAAGCACAAACAGCAACCTGTAGGGTAAGACTTGAGATAGTATTTATTATTTTGATGTGCTCTGGACATTTTATGAGATGTTTATCTTCACTGGACAACCAATCATCTATTGAGCATGATTTTCTGATTTATGGTGATCCACTTAAGATAATGGTGTGGGTTCTGTCTTTTGATATTGTCTAATTACACCTCATTTAGTAACAGGTCCCTTTTCCTGAGGTAAACAAAATATCTCCATAACAACGATACAAGTTACAATTAATTATTCGTTGTGCCAAAAGCACAATTTTTAGTTGGATGCATCTAACGACTTTGTGGGTCAATGTCCTGCTGATATGTAAATTTCCTTCACAGTTCCCAACCGAGTCTTAACTGACACAAACAGGTTTTCTTTGGAGATCCACCTGTACTTTGCCCTGTGTTTTCTTCCTTCTTGTCTTCCTTCGTACTCTTTGTGACACCCCCACTCAGACTGGGCCGCCATTGGAATGAAGGCTACAACTGCAATCTAGGCCAACAATTACATTTTTCTCTACAAATTACACAAAACTATGCAGATTAGGAAGTTATAAGTGTGGTGTTTAATTGAGGAAATGGAGGGAAAATATATTTAACCAACGGGGTCTGGGACCAGTTTGGGCCTTTGTGCAGGGTGTTATCAGAAGTTTCTGACCTTTCAACTTAAAGCAGGAAGTGGAAGGGAGTTGCTTCCCACCTGCTAACATTCTGTTCAGTATGGAATACTGAATGTGCCTACATTTTCTTTGATCTATATGTATACATTGTTCATATTATATTTTGTTAGATTTTTTTCTTTTGTTGATCACTTTGCTTTTTCTGTGACTGCACTTGAGAGATAAAAAATGTAGTTTTTATTCTAATATTATGTTATAAATAAATTGGTATACATTTACATTGGAATCTCCGTGTTGTGTTACGTACTTCTGTGGTCAATGGATGTCACTTATGTCCTTACCTCAAACTAGTTGTCATGTTGTGGTGACACAATATGGCACACAATCACCACCTTACCTTCATTGCCTGTTTTTTTAGTTTCTCTATTGAGTGTACAATTTATCCAGCTATGGGATCTCCTCCATACCCCTGAAAACAAACTCCATCACCAACAACCGCGATCTATAAAGATCCAAAGTCTGTATCAGTGTTTTTGTTCTTTATTAATATCTCTAAGCCACCAACTTACTTTGCCTTCCTCGATGATCAGTGTTTTCGGTTCAGGTCTCGATACTTCTTTTTAATCATGTGAAGGGAAGATCTTATTCTAAGACAGTAGTACATTTCAAAATATACTGAAGTAGGAAGGTTAATAGTGCCAAAGTTACAAAGGGAGTTAGACGGCTGTTAAACCTAATGGTGGTGTCAGGATAGGTTGTGAACGAGGTCAAAATAAGGGAAAGAAAACAAAGGAGGTAGGATGGATGTAAAATTTTGTCAAAGCAGATGTTTCTCAGTGAAATCTAGGAATCATTTTGGAAGGCGAAGGAGGTAAAAAAGGAACAATGGAACCTCAGTTGAGAAGCACGTAAGTGACAGGACAAGAGGGAATTGTGGAATCCTGTTTCAACGTTTGGTTTAAAGGACAAGAAAAACATGAGGTTTTAGATTGGACAGGTCTTAAAGTAGAAAGTACTTGTAAAATGAGTTGCTGTATAATAATACATATTCCGCACATTGTTCTGCTGTAAAAACTCTGAATATTTTATTATTCTATGCTTAAATAGATATTTTTTTCTGTCATTTTTGTATACAAAATAATAAGAAAAAAAAACACAATTCTTAAAACTTTTCACAACACACAGCCAATTCTGCCTAAAAACGCACTAGCCTTGCCCCTTCTGTGCAGGGAGAGGAGCCTGCAAAGTGTTGCATTTTTTAAACTCACAATCACACACACATAAAAATGCAATAATTTACGTTCTTTCCCTTAAATAAAACTAGAATTAGCATTTGACAGCTCCCCCAGCAAGGGAACAAATGGTAAGGGGAAGATAGAGTAGAAAGTGAAGGGAGTCCAGATAGCATGGACAGGCTCAGCCAGTCCCAGAAAAACTGATTACATTTGATTTGAACTCACATGAGAAAGTAATTTAATGTGAAAGTGCATGTTTTGTTTTCAAACAGCCTACAATATACTAGAGGAAAACTATAAGCAGCAATACAGGCATCACTGCCTAAACAGGGCCACCCTTTGCCGTGAGTATCCTGTTAGGTCACACAATGTTCTGTCTCAAGAGGGTATCACACTTTTGGGTGTCCAACAACTGGAACAACTAATATAGTAATGAAATGCATCTCTAAAATGTTCAAATTTGAATTAGTAGCAATTATATCCAAATGGAGGTAGCCAGCAATAAATGGGTACAGTTATGTGATGCCAATGTCTGCATTAGTTAATGTGATTAGAGGTACATTCCAGCATATGCTTATGTGTTTAGGGATTATACAATTGCATTGTTTATCTGCAGCCAATCTCATTGATTTACAGGAGATGCATTTGGCCAAATGCAAATCCTGCTTGCCAGTGAACATGCACAGATACTCACTACAAGCCAGCACTGGCTTATATGAGATTTACAGGGGTTCTAACAACATCCCCCCAACATGCATGGACAATGGCAAAAATGGAGGAGGTGTCTTCAATACGTAGCAAATTCACGAATGCATACTTTAATATGCATTCATCACTGGTGAGGCTGTTAGGTATAGGATATCGACCCTTAATACGGTGGAAGTTTTTCTTCACTACTAAATTTACATATATTTGTATGTATTTTTTCATAATACCAAGATTATATATATATTATATATATACTATATATATATATATATATATTATACCTTGGGGATGGCCCTGTATAAACCCCTGCTCTATCATAGTGAGTATATGTTACTTTGGAACACGGTATAGTGAAGCAATAAGAAACTGTTGTTGAGGTTTAAGGTAAAAAATGTTTGAGGTTTCAGAATCCAGCTGGGGGAATGATGTAAATAAGGGACAATCATCAGTAACGTCTTTCTCCTTTATATGAAATGATGGGGTTGAGTTTTTCATTGTATCACAATTTAACACTCCAGGATCTTAGTTATTGTTAAGGTTAGGGTCTTTTCTTCCCAGAGCTGGGTAAATCTCCTGGATGGCAGCGGCTCCTCTGATTTGGGATAAAGTCTCCTGATTTTTGGGATCACAGGAAGAGCTCGGCTCCAGGCCCTGTCTCCCCACCTGCTCCCAGCACATCTGCCCCTGCCCCGCCTCCAGTAGCACTCAGTAGTTTCTCATAACGAGCCCTCCAACCATCCCTCTCACGGGTAACCCGAGCCACTTCCTGCTGGAGTTGCTGAAGTTGACGTGAGAGCTGACACTTCTCTGTCTCCAGGACATGGCGCTGCTGCACCCGCTTGTATCTGCAGGATTGAGCATATCCTCTGTTCTTTAATGTGCGGCGACGTTGCTTCAGTCGCAGAGCTTCTTCCTTGCTGAATCCGCGGAGTTGGCGATTCAATTCCCTCACAGACATTCCTACTAACTGCTCATCAGAGAATCGTTCCGACAACGGAGAGAGCTGGGGAATGAGAATATAATGTTACAGCTGATAACATTAAAATCGCACTCTATGATACAGTTCTCTACATGGGTACCATATTGGTAATTAAAAGATCTATGATAGCCAGGTGCTACAGGCCAATGACCCTAGCTAGTCAAGCCATGTTTATGAACAAAGAAAGAGCTCAAGCCAAAGCCAACCTATTCTGACCCAATAACCATGGAGCTTTCACTGTCATCTGTAGGATTTCTCACTCAACATCATACTTACAACAAAAATGTCACTAGGCTTAACAAAAATTTCCAATGTGAAAATGATATTCATTGATCGAGGCTAATAACAATACTCTGTTTTGGGTTTTGTACTCTGGTTTTGTTTTTTTAGGTTTTTTGGGGGGTTTTTTTGCATCCACTGTTTGACTAACATTTTATAAGATTTAAGATACACAACTACAGGCATATCCTACATTAACATACACAATATGATCTAGAGCATGTATGTAAAATGAAAATATACTTAAAGTGAAGCACTACCTTTTTTCACATATCAATCCATGTACTGCTTCAAATGTATAACACAAAACATGAAATGCTCAAAAGATACTAGAAAGGCAAAATTACATGCTGGCGTCATGCTGTTATGTGTGCTATATCCTTACTTGTGAGTGTCCTTAAAGTGAATGTCCTTAAAGCAGGGTATGCCTGTATTTATGGACACTTTTTGCATAGATGTGCAGATTATTTAATGCCAAATACTTGTTAATGTTTCTAAAATATCTATGAAGTGTGAGGACGGAAGCAAAAGTCTCACATATTTTAGCTCTCAACCTCTTCTTCATTTTTCTGCTAATCGTGCTTCATCCCTACCGCCCATTTTCCCTTCATTATTTATCTCCTTCCAATGCCCCTTCCCTCTCCCTCTTTTCAATCTCTTGATATTAGCAGATTAAGTGATCAGTGACATGTCCGGCTTTGCGGCTATAACTGTACTGACAAATCCTGTCACATAAAGTGTGACACATGCCCCGTAGATAAACACATACTCACATGGTTCCAGATCACAACTCTTTACACCCCTGTGGTCACACATGCTAATTACCTACACAATATATGTGCAAAGTCCAAATTTAGTGTGTTAGTTTTGTTGAAAACCAGTTAGTTTCTTCCTACCTTATGGCAGGTTATACACTTATAAGAAAACCCACAGTGTAGGACCATAGTGGTTTGTGCCACAAATTTACACACTTATTCTTAAATAGTTTAATTTCTATGGTTGTTTGTTCCATACTTGATGTTGTGTGATATACAAACTAACAATAATGAAACACAGACAGCACACACACACCTTACTTTCATACACTTATATGGGGATGATGGATTAATTAATGCCTGTTAATTAGGGTCCTTTTAAGAACAGACTAAAGCACCAATATATAAAAAATAACAGTTGTATCTACACGTTTACAGACTTGTAAAAATTGAGATAAAATACTTGAAAAGTAGCACCAATAAAGATCAGTGTTCTTCACTGAAAGATGGACCAGTAAACCAACAATGGAATATCCCATGGTGGTCTGTGTCTCAAAACGTTGTGAGGACCCATGTTTTTATGACTCTTCTGCCACATCTGTGAGTCATACTGACTGTACCATTAGAGCACTATATAGGACACTACATATCTGGTTTAATACACTATGTTTAATCAAACAAGAGTTAACTGACTCTTCTCTTGTACCATTTTGCATATTTATTGGTACCTACGGTTTTAAGTAAATAACTTTTCTTTACTTCATTTTCATGGTATATTCCTGTCCATTTGCACCAATGTTCAGTCTCACTTTTCAGCTCTTGCTACAGTTTTCCAACATCTCCCAAATTATCATAGAATTGGATACCAGGTAACAGCTAGTGCCCCATCTAGTCTGCCCATAATGAAATAATAATTATTTAAAAACCATAATTCCTACCCTTCCCTCTCCTTACCACTCTCATTACTCACCTGGTGCTGCTGTGCATTCATTTCCTCTGGACTTAAAAGATAAGCAGAAGGGTGAGAATTATGTGGGTGCGGCCCTGCTGTCCTGTACCCACCATCCATCCCTGGAAGAGTAGGTGCTCCTCCACCTCCCATTAGAACCTCCACAGCATCTTCAGGAGTAAGTGGCAGTCCTTCCCCACCCATCTGCTGCTGCAAAGCTGCCATCCAGTACAGCTCCTCCAAGCTGGGACGAGGGGGTCCCGCAGACTCTGGAGGGTCACTGAAGGTGGGTGAAGGAGGCACTGAACTGCAGGGTGTAGAGCCAAGGGAGGGAGGAGGGACCATTCTGGTGGCCCTGGGTTCAGGGGGTTCCCGTTTCACCTCAAACTTCATTAGGTCAAAATCATTGAGGTATTCAAGGGCCAAGGGTGTGCTGGGGAGATCAGAGAGTGCCATCTGTGGAGACAAAACATAAGAGTAAATCAGTATATTCTTCCTAGTAACATTCAGTATAAGAGAGCACCTAAGAACAAGGAATGTTAGCAAAGTAGCATGGAACTGTTCATAGTCAAGGGAAATTCCAATTCATGTCAATTGAGAACGTACAAGGAGAAGTATAGAAATTAGTGGGAATTTACTACATTAACAGTTGTTTGAAAATAACCTATGGGGGTACAAACTGTTTCATAGGTAACACAAAGGCAATCTAAGAAGGGGAAGTGAATTGTGCAGAGCAAATGATTATTACAGTGATCTATGAACGAGATAAAGAGCAAGAGTAAGAGCGTGAAGATATCTTTTTCCACCATTTTTGTCTCGGAAAGATAAAAGAAAGGGGGATAAAGGATAGTGAAAATTCAATGAGTAAAACAAAAGTAACCAAGCCAATAGCAGATCATGGGACACAACCTGAGCGTTAGACAGAAAGTAATCAACAAATACAATTGTAAAGTGAAAGCAATAACTGTAAGAAACATCAACTAATAAGGTGTGCTAGATTTGCAAGATAATCCGGTGTTATCACAAAGGTCTAAATATAATCAGTCTATGTTTTGAGGTAAGAGAGACACAAATTATTCAACTAAATAAAGACCGCAAGGCCTCTTCGTATGTAAAACTAAACTTTAGACTCCAACACTTTTACCATCTAGATAAAGACCTATAGAGTTTGAACCATCAACTGTTCCATTCCAGGGAGGCACAAACTCTATCAAGGTAGACAATGTAGAAGAGCTGTGATCTTGTTTTTTTAGCATCAGACCCTCTTTGCTTTACTCTAAAATTATTGTTTGGTGCACGCTGCCATTTTTCTGATCTTATTCCACAGAGTAGCTCTGGCAATCGAGAAGTTTCTCTGATGTCACCACATCTCAAACAATCTAAACATTGCTTAGCTCATTGCCCCTTTTACTCTGTCTTTGAAAGCAATGTGACTGAAGAGAACTAAACTGTGATAAGTTCCTTTGCAGGGATAGACACTGTTACAATATAAAACAAAGCATACACAGTGAATACTATTAAAAAAACGCCCATATTGGGGATTCCGTCACACTATATAGCCATATATTGCTTAGCCCGCCATTTCAAAGTACCTGAAATTTGGCGAGTCCTATATAATTCTGCATGACTATATTTACCAAGGAGCTGAATCAGTGGGATTCCACTGCATTTTAACCCAAATGAGACACTCAAGCAACTTTAAGACTTCTCTTGACACCATTAATGTCAGAAACTGCAAATATGCACAACCAAAAAATATACAAGAAAGGGAGCATCCAACCTAAAAAAAAGCATAAAAGGCATAATGATCATGTTACAATATGTTACAAAATGTTCCAATATCTATAGGAGAAACATTATTTTCAGAATCTAATGCTGGTAACAGGAATCTGAGATAAATTTGTAAATATATGGTAATTAGATGAAAAATATCTCATGTGACATTAGACCAAGTCATTCTAACACCAGGTTATATGGGGTGGCGTAGGTTAACTAATATATGTGTGTGTATACATAAATATATTAATGTTCCAGAGACAATTCTTTTCTTTTTTTTAACACCTCCTTAATACACAAATGTGTTCGTACTTTGAGTGGATCGTGTAAGTTCAATGCTCATACTGCGATACATTTCCAAAGACCTCTCTTGTCCCATAAAGTGGAGATAATTCTGTCTCTGAGCTCTGTCTTATCCTGGATTTAGCGCTCAGCTTTGAGTGATACTGTCTGACAACTCCAGCTACCCCTAACTTGCCAGATCCCACAACTTATACTTCTTGAGCGGACAGAGATAAGAGGCAAATGCAGGTAAGGCTCGAGAATCAGAAGGAGAATAGTATTATCAAGGTGCAGGGACAAACTGCTAATGAGCTCCTTCAATATGACAAGTGGTAGGTTAAGGAGGACATCTTGCCCTGGACCCCCCAGTGGGTGTGACTAAAACTCTTATATTCTTATATTTCAAGGAATAGGCATAGCACACAATATCTATCTATATATATATATATATCATTTAGAAGTTTAGGGTCACTTAGAAATTACCTTATTTTTTTTATTTAAGAAAAGCAAATTTTGTCTATTAAATTTACATGAAATATATCAGAAATACAGTGCAGACATTGTTAATATTGTAAATGAATATTGTTGCTGGAAACAGCAATTGTTTTAATGGAATAACTTCATAGGCTTCCAAAGGCCCTTTATCAGCAACCATCACTCCTGTGTTCCAATGGCACGTGTTGAGTTTGCTAATCTATGTATAAATGTAAAAAAAGGCTAATTGATCATTTGCATATATATATATATATATATATATATATATATTATATATATATACATATGACCCCTTTTGCAATCTCCTATTTTTTGCCCTAAGATCAAACCAATTTATTTTCATTCACAATTCAAAAAAAGAATCGATTGGCAATAATCATCTATCATATTAAGAAACTGAAAAAGACCGGCACATTAAAATTAACCCCGATGTGTTTAAATAAGTTCATAATCCAACCAGTATATGTGTAGCTCTAATTCACTTTAGATGTAAAAAGGTAGGCATTTGACTTGTTGATTCACAAAGCTTTTTCGTGAATGGCATTTCTATGTTAACATAGCTAAGGGGTCTCTTCTCCAATCGATTGCTATGTAGGGGATTCAAGTACAGATTCCACCTATACAGTAGGTAAGGGTATAACGAGCAAATTATATAAAGTAACAAAGTTCACAGCAGGAGGCGTATAAAAGGCACAAACTGGATGATAACTTACTCTGAGAGTGTTTAACTGAGGTCAGCTCCTTCTCTGCTCTCCCCTATCACAGATCCCCATACGAGTCCTGGGCAAAGCCTGCTCTGCCCTCGTTTGACAAATACCGATCTACCTGCCCTTGTGTCTTCCTCTGTGCCACTGAGTGCTGCTTGTGTCCTGGGTGCAGGGGTTAAATAGCGGGCCTGTGAGCTCACACTTATCTCATTATGGGCCCTCCAATGGCCACAGCCAAGGGATAGATGGGGAGGGTGAGGGCAGAGGGCAGGTGGGGGGGGAGGGTTTAGAAAAATTATTCACAGAGTGTTGGATCTGTCAGAGCCAGGGCTAAATCTCTCCAATAAGGTTGCTGAAGAGGGGGGCGAGGGGGCAGAATGTACGAGTTAGGGGGTGGGGAGCTTGGCACAGCCTATGCCCATTATACATTTGTGTTCTGCCCAGTAACAAAGTATAGATAGATAGATACACATACAGACAGACATAACAATACAGATGTAGATGGATAAATGAATTGAGATAGAGTGATTAACGATAAGTACAAAACAAATTACAAACAGACATAGATAGACAGAGACACAGTGAATGACAGGCATAAAAACACATCAAACAAAAATTTAGTTGAATTGCTTCTTTCATGAAAACGTGCGCAAGCCACACAAAAAGGTGTAGTTAACTCATTCATTGTTCCCTACAACTTGACTTCTCTGCCCAACATGACAGCCAAGTCCAGATGAGTTAGGAAAAAAATATTAACCACCAAATGGCAGCTGCACTGAAAAAGAGGTGTTTAGGTAAAAAATCAAATGCAGAAGGGCCCACTCCCACCAGTATGTAATAAAGGCAAAGGGGATCTATTTTCTAGAGGTTAATGGCATCTTGTCCATACCCCATATGTTGTGGCGTGGGGTAACCAACCAGGTACAGAAGAGCTGCCCCCAACCACACATGTTTTATGTGCAGTATCCACCAAGTAGCGAGTGCATTGCCTTAAATATGAGGGGGCAGGTGGCAGTAATGCAATAAATATATTGCCAGCCTAATGCCTCTAATGAATATATAGGCCTGGCAGTACACCAGGTCCCCTGAATTAGTAGAAATAAAATGGACCAAGCCAGGGGCATAATCTATCACACAAAGGCACATCATCTGAATGTTAAAATTAAAATAAAATTAATGACCATATTTACTAACGCTACCTCTAACAAGAACAGATAACGAGGACCAGGCTCATTCATCCTGTGAAATAGCATCATTTGATTGTCAGGTAGGGAACTGTAAAAAAAAGAATCCCTATCTTAAATTTTCAAACAGTCAAGAATCAGTCAAGAATCTTGAAGTTTAAACACATATTGCATTTGAATATAAATCACAGCTCATTCATAATCAGATATCAGACTGCCATTAATTTATGTACAGCCATAGATATATTATATGTTTGTTGAGTTTTCTCATTACTTATTTGGCTTTTTTTAGATGGCTCCTTTCCTTAGGCTAAAAATTAGGATTCACGGGTGTGGTTTCACAAGATTAACATACAGCGTATGGATGCTTTATAGGCTGTACCTTTGTGTAAAAAAATGTGGACTGTGATTTTCTACCCACAATAAAAAGGATGAGAAAAGAGTGAGCGGGTGGAGGAACCCATGAACCCTCATTCTATATATAAACTCTAATATGTGACAGGTTCACATCTGGTTAATATATCTGGTTTCTTTTTTAATTATCATTATTATTATTATTATTAGTCAGTGTTCTGCATAAATCCATGCAGGGCAATAAGCATATAAAATAATTACTGTCTATCTGTATATCACATGACTGAGCTTAATGACCCATTGCTATGTTTATTAAGGTCAAAGTATTAAAAATTGGTGCAATGGATTTGATTAGCCAATATCAAACACTATAGTTCTTTATGTCTATTAAGTCTGTAAGGATTGTTTAGATCATCTTTTTTTTCCAGATACTTTCACAGTTTGGTTGAGTACGTCTTCCACACTCATAATGTCCCATAACGGGAGCAGAGTTCTTAGATGCTTATTTGTTTCTAGGAGCATCTTATTAAAATTAACTAAAAATACTAATAATTTAGTAGATTTTTTACTATGCAGTTATCAGTCAGGATGGATGGATACATAGACAGACAGAAAGACAAACAGGCAAATCTGGTGACCTTCCTAACTGCAGTTCTAGTTGCTCTCCGTGATATCTTGTGTATATGCTTTGTACAAACATATTGCAACACTGCTAGCCATGCATAGCATTGCATGTATATAAGATACTATACTATTCTTTATCCTTGCTGTACAGGTGTTTCATTTTTTATACCCTATATGTACTCTTCTGTATTCATAGACTAGACGTACATGCTATTGATGTCTTGCTCCCAATAAGGGCATAATATCATTTTCGTGGAGGGCTGTATGCAATTAATTAGCATTTATACTAATTAGGAAACTAATGTTTGCGGATGCCCCATTAATTTTCATATTCATGGATCTTTGTCTTTGTATTTATTTTCTTAACTAATCTTGGCATTCCCAGATTGTTCCAGGATTTATATACATTTCACATGTAAAGCGCTACCTTATTGGGGAAGTAACTCACAAAAGTGAATTAGTTACTAAATTACACATCCCGCGTACTGCAGGGTAGCACATTACATGTCCTGGTCATCAACATGTAAAATGTTTATGGTTATCCCAGAAAATGGCAATACGGTTGCCCTGATTAGCCCAAGTGTTCTCTATGTTTCTCAAGTGGTAGGGAAATCTCCTGCTGATGTTGTAAACTTAATCCCCTCTAGCAATTCTGCAGGAAAGATATACGGGTTGTTTTCTAAGTGAACTTCTCTGCCATTTGATCCTATAGCTGGTATTAAAAAAAAGGGATTTTCTTGAATCTGCCATATTTGTTGTGAGTCAAGCATCAGAGTACCAGAGGATTGAAGTTAACTTTTTATAGATAAAGCAGTTCACAGCCAAAGAAAATCAGCACAGTGAACAAGACTCAAAACATGTACATCTATATGTCCAACATGGAAAGAGGGAGTATGTGTTGGCAATCAGTGTATATGTGACGTGGTACACTAATTTATTTACGACACACACGCATACACAGAAACAAACTATTTGAAACCGGTGCTCTAAGTGTTTCCCTTGTCACGGTGTGTTATATGTGTGGGTTTGTCATAGTGTTTAATAGTTGTCATTGTGTGTCTATGTGTGTGTGTGCGCGAATCCACCTCTAATCCCCCTGTCACAGTGTGTTAGTAACAGACGTTGCTTCTATTGTTGCGTTAGTACGGTTACTCTGGGGTCACACTGGCTAAACCCCCCCCTTCGCCATGATGTAATGGTGCCTGCTCACTCCCCCCACCCTGTACCTCGTTCTCCGGATAATTAGCAGAATGAAGTGTTAAAGGGATTACACAAAACAATCCTTTAAAGAGAGATAGGATTAAACACACGCAGTGACACACAGACTGTGTATATACTGAAGGGGGGAGGAGGATACAAGAGGGGGAGAAAAGAAGAAGAGGCAGAGAATGAGAGAGGGAGGAGAGGCAGACAGAAATAAAAATACACATTGTAGGGTAATATCGTGCCTGAGTAGCGATGGATGTTAGGTGAAAGACAGCAGGACAATGTAAAATTGATCAGCAGAAGAATTCAGCATATAAAGTTGATGGAATGTGAACATGTTAATATTTGGAAGGAGATCAACATTACGGATAGATCTGCTTAATGCAGAATTCAAAATGTTGCTAACCTGCAGGCATCGTCACATGATCTCAACTTCCAACAGCCTGCATCTGTATGATAAGAAAGGTGCGTGTTGTCTGACGCTACACCCATTCTGAAAAAAGTACCGCATTAGCCGTAAAAAGAAAAAAGACCAAATCTGGTAATAATATAATTATATTTAGAAGCTAATAATATATCAAATATAATAATAGTATAATATACCCGAAAAAGAGACCAATATAGTCTATTATACTTCAGTTAGCTAATAATGGTATTCAGGGCCAGACTTGGGATAATGAGGCACTGGCACTTTAAGGCCAGCAGCCACCTATTGATGTAATTGTGGCCAGCGACTTCATACCCATAGATTACATTTTTATGCTTAAGTAGGTGGCCACACCAACAATTTTGTGTGCCAGATGGCAAGTTCAGGCCTGATGATATTATCTTTTCCAGAGTGGAAAGAGTTTACATTCTCAAGAGATGTTTAACAGATATGTAAACCTGTTAAAAATAAAAACATACAATCACATATCCTAATAACATATATTATACTGGTTTTTTATTCAAATATTACACAAAAACAAACAAGAACACGCTATTTCAAAGGCAACAAGAATACAAACAAATATTTATTGAAAATGCACTAAAAAACAGAGAGGCTTCAAAATGCTTGCCCCAGTGACAGAATTGGTCGGAAATAGGTATATGTAGGGTTAATATAAATACATAAAGGAGTATTTAAAGCCATTCATTTAAATTGTGTCATTATGTGTGTTTGTGTTATGGTATAAACCAAATTACTGGTAGTATGTTTGATACTGCTATTAAAAGAAATTAAATAATTATTAAAAATTAATTATATCCGATTTGGATTTTGCAGAGGATATTGGCAATAGTAGGATACAAATGGAAACGGAAGCAGTAAAGGAGCAAAAGCATTGCAACCTTTAATTGGTTAAACCCAATTCAACGATTCTGTGCTCTTCTGGGATATTTATTATTATGAACTAAAGACAGTAACACAAGTTATGCAATAGCCTTTTGCACTCTGTGGCTCTCGGGTTAGTCTGGCTGGTTTGTTCTGGAAAACGATTCATTCGAGGGTGATCCCACCCCCTCATACACACCACATGTGAGGGAGAAACTTCTGTAAAGAATAAACGGCATGACCCTCACAATGATCCTCATGCCGTAACACTCATGCGGACTGAAAAAAAAATGAAATAAAGGGGTGTATAGCACACAATGTGCTGGATGTTCAAAGAGACACACACCCAGTATTATAGTATGACTGCCGGACTCAGGTGATGAAAGGCACAATGTCCAAGTTTAAAGGGGAACATCACCACCACAGCTTTAGAGTAGACCTCCTACCACACAATTTTGTATAACATTAAAAGTAAGTTTTCAAAAATAGTGTTCTATTTACTTTTTTAAGTTATTTGTTTAATTATTCCATATTATCATACCTGGAAACTCTACGGGTTTTGGCACTTCTCGGGGTCAATATGGGGAAACTCTGGGTCGCGAGTCCTGCGGCGTTAGCTGAACCCTCCTGACGTCAGCGGGACCTTCTACCCTTATCACGCGAAGAAAGTTTCCAGGTATACATTTTATGTGTCCAGGTAGCTGCATATTAGCCATTTGTGTTTGAGCTCTGTGATCTTAGGCCGATCTCCTAGACAAACACCTTAGCTCCATACTGTCTGTGGTAAACAATAAAGTGGCATGGTCTTAATGACCTAGTCGGACTAATGAAAGTCAATGGAGGTATGGGCTTCATTAGAATTTCATCAAGGTCTACACATAAAGAAAGTTTATTGGGACAAAACAAGATAAATTTGAATTTCATGCTCAAGGAAAAGCCATAAGTAAATAAACTACCTAAACTAAAACTGCCTACATTCTTTGTTTGTCAATTTAGTTTACAAATTCACCCATGGAAGTTGAGAATGACAACAGCCTAATTGAAAGAACTACGGTTGTACTAAAGAGTATCACTTTGCATATATTGTGACTCCAAATCATACTTTATTTTTTATTCTGCTTGCACACTTCGAGAGAACATAAAGTCTTTTGGCAAAGAGGTCATTCACACCAAGAAAGGTTGGTTAAGTCAAGAGGGGGATATTGCACACCACAAATCTAACTCATAGCCCACATATCCCTATCAGTATTTAAGCTTTTTGCCTGAAGACCTGTTGATGAAAATGTCATAATATATTTATTAAAAAGCATATATTACAAGCATAGAGGCTGTTATTACTTATTTGATGCCTACTATACATTGTTATCCGCCAGCACTGTTATAAGCAGGATTCTTAAAATGAGATATGTGTACTCCACCTGGGATTTAAGAGTGGGCCGGAGGATACTTAAGTACCTGTGTGGTCTGTGAAACTAATGATTTGGTTGGCTAGAGGTGTGCCTAGGGGGAAGGTTTCAAAAACACTTTTTATATAACTTTGTGACCTATTTGTGTAATCAGTGTATTTTGAAAAAGGATATATTTTATATATTGCCTTTTGTGGGGTAATTGGAGAACAGACTGGAAATCTATGCTGGGTTTTGAAGATCAAATCCAAGATCCTGATGAAGCCTGTAACAGGTCCAGGAGATTGACATTTAAAGTCTTTCAGGTCACAGAATCAGGGAGGCTTTTTGGGGAAGAGGACATTCCTCTGAGCTATATGGGCAAGGAGGGGGTGCCAAAAGAATATAACTGGGATAACTAAAGTATTAGCTGCTTGCATTGGTGTGTGTGCTATCTAATGGAAATGTTTAAAAACCTGCTGAGTCTAGCAGGGAGGTTAGTTAGTGGATATTTAGGCTGGTCAGTCTGAGCCAGTAAAATATATACCGATCAGCCATAACATCATGACCACCTGCCTAATATGGCGTAGGTCCCCTTTTGTCGCCAAAACAGCCTTGACCCATTGATGCATGACCTCTGAAGGTGTGCTTCTGCTTCTCCAGGTAAGAGACGCACACGTACCCGGCTATTCACATGATGTAAACGAAAATGTGATTCATCAGACCAGGCCACCTTCTTCCATTACTCCTTGTAAGCTCACGTGCCCATTGTAGACACTTTCAGCAGTGGACAGGGGTCAGCATAGGCACCCTGACTGGTCTGTTACACAGCCCCATACGCAACAAACTGTGATGCACTTTGTGTTCTGACAACTTTCTATTAGAACCAGCATTAACTTTTTCAGCCAGTTGAGCTGCATTAGCTCATCTGTTGGATCCACATGGCCAGCCCTCGCCCCCTATGTGCATCAATGAGCCTTGGCCACCCATGACCCTGTCATCGGTGCCATACTTTTCCTTCCTTGGACGACTTTTGATAGGTACTGACCACTACACACTGTAAACACCGCACAAGAGCTGCAGTTCTGGAGATGCTCTGATCCAGTCATCTAGCTCAGATCCTTATGCTTGCCAATTTATTTATTTATTTATTTTTAATGATGCATAAAATAGATTTTAATTAGTTGACAGGAGCAAGAGAAAAACAAATCCATCAACAAGGTTTTTGTGCTTCTAAAACATCAACTTTGAGGATGAAATGTTCACTTGCTGCCTAATAGATTCTACTGACAGGTGCCATAATAACAAGATTATCAGTGTTATTCACTTCATCTGTCGGTGGTCATAATTTTATGGCTGATCGGTGTAGGCCACATATGGGTCCAATGAAAGTTGGGCTTTTATTTTATATGCCTGAGGCCACTCATTGTGGTCCATGAGAATTGATCAAAGGTATCACATTTTCAGAAACTTTTAAGCCATGGAAAAATATGTTTTTCAAGCAGAAGTAAAAACATGGCAGCAGTTGGCATTGGTAGGGACACCCCTCTCCTATCTTCTCTGGGAAAGAGTGATCTTCATTCATGGTAGTCTACAAAACGGATCAGTAGATGCATGGCTCCATACAGAAATATTTAACCTTACTCCCTTGTCTAGTGTAGATTTTGAAGATAAAGAATACTGGTGCTCATTATACTCTATAGCGCACATTGAGCACCTTTAATTTTTTTCTATTTAAGAAGGGGGATAAGTTATATATTTAGGAGTGGTGCAAGGTAACCCTCTGCAATGACAATCGACTCTTGCTATCTTTGTGATTTCTATGCCCCATGACATTGTCCCCTCCACTACTCCCACGTGAATTTCTTCATCCTATTTTCTCTTTTGACTTCCATTGCAGTTTTCCCATCAAAATCTCTTCCAGAGGAAGTTTACAACTATGTCCCCTATACAGCAAGGGATTCCCATAACTGGAACCTTTCAGCGTACGCTGACCGAAGCTATCCCTCTTCTTGTGGACCGGTTTCATAAGGGTCCATAAGTAACTACACTTGGGACCAGGGCAGGGCTAGCTACAGAAATGTTTTTAAATCTTTTTATTTTTTTCCTTGTATTTCCCCAACTCTGTACTGGATTATTTGGAGGTTATGGCTATGCACATTAATTCAATTCATTAAGTAGCAGTCTGCATTCAAATGGATAGCCAGTGCTACCTAGTGGGCATATCGCAAACCCAGGTGCAAATGTGAAAAAATTACATATCACACACAAGATGTAACTGTAACTGACAAAACCATATTATATTTTGAGGGGACATTCGCGCCTAATTTGTTTTCAGGGAACAGTGATGCAAACTAACCTTACATATGATGCAAGCAGCATCTCTGACAGGTGCATTCAGGCACAAATTGAAGAGGTTTCATAATGTTAGTTAACAGTACACTCCTGGCAAGGAAGCCAATAACCTTAAAACGTGAGATTTATGTTCAGAAGTTCAAACACAGGCAACAAAAATAAGGTATTAATCCAAACAAGTTAAAATATTACGATTTATTGGCCACATCAATATATAACATGTGTTTAACATAATGAAGTATTTTGTTAATGGTTATTCGTTCGCTTGTTAATGAATAGTTATTAACAGATTTACACACTTGTTTACAACACTTTCACCTTGGTATATTCTTGACCATTTGTGGAAAAGTGCTTTAAGTGAAGGAATACACTAGGTGAGGTTAATAATAACAGAGTGCAATGTATGTAAAATTGGAGAACAAATCTTACACCAAATAGGGTAAGAGTCCGGGGCATGGCTGGTAACAATGCTCCCTGCGCAGAATATTTTTTCTTTATTGTTGATGGCTCATTTAGATGACCTGCAACACCTCAACAACCCATACATGCCAAAGTGAAGAGCAAGGGAGTCGTGGCATCCCAGTTATTTTGTTGTTGTTAACTTTAAAGAAGATTGTTCATTATGTTTAACATTCAGCTAGTTACAGACTGCTTAAACACGGGTTGTGTTGTTTTTAGCACAGATCTTTGCAAATAGCTGCCTTGTCCCTTTATCCCTGTGCTTTAGAAACAGCTGCATTATAGTTGATCATCTCTGGACAGCAGTGGCAGCGAGAGACTCCTACCTCCTAGTCAGGTAGGGCAGGAAAAAATATGTAATAATGGGCAAAAAGAAATAGATAGCTGCATACATGGTAAAATAGTAAATAATTTCCAATTGTGTCTTATAAAGGGAAAATGCATTTCTTGTAAAAAAAAAAAATATATAAAATCGTCCAGCTCACATTTAGAGGACTACTCTACAAAAACTACAAAAACCCCCAACATTTTGCTGCTTTCTTCAAGTCTAAATGGATGGCCTTTTTGTCTTTCATACAGTCATTTAAATAAATAGTCCAGTAGAGGAATCACACCAAAAAATATTCAGAAGATAACATTGGAGACAAGTTCTTCAGGACACCTCACTTGAAGCCTTCATACAGTCATCCTCTGTTTGTTGTAGCCATATTTTGCAAAACATGCCACACAGGCAAAGGCGATACAAGACTTTCAACTAACTGTTTAAGCTGCAAATTATTTCCGTAGGGTTTCTGAGTATGATCCATAGGGTCATCAAAATAAGAGGATTCTGCCACCAAATGATGGTTCTCTTAGTGACTTTAGCCTCTGCCACATAAACATCAAGACCCAGGCATCATGTACGCTGCACCAAGAGGAAAATGATTCCTGGTTTCTGAGTATGATCCATAGGGTCATCAAAATAAGAGGATTCTGCCACCAAATGATGGTTCTCTTAGTGACTTTAGCCTCTGCCACATAAACATCAAGACCCAGGCATCATGTACGCTGCACCAAGAGGAAAATGATTCCTGGTTCTCTTGATGATTGAAGAGAGGGAGTTGTGAACTGCGAAGGTCTCTGTCTTCCTGGAATACCCATGAAAAGGATCCTCAGACTTAGCATAGGTTTTTGCCTTACAGGCTGCAGATACTAAATAAGTTAGCTTGCCACTATGTCGTCGTCTTCAGAAGGTAAAGCTTAAAGTGACAAAGCATTAGTTCCCGAAATGTGGAGTTGTATGGAACACGGATAACTGTAAGAAGACACCAATATACTGGTACTTATTTTTAATCTGATACAAGTAACAATAGCATGGTGAGTGTTCAAGGTTAAATGCTCATTTAGTGTCATCTCTCTAATTCAACTTGGGTAAACCCAATCCGTTCATATTTAATATACCTCTTCCTTGTCTCTACAGGTTTTAATTTTTATTATTTAAATAACAGTGCCGTGCATATTATCACTGAATTTTTTAATTTTTTATTTTTTTTTTACTTTGCAGCCTCACACAAGTAGTTACAAAAGTACCCGCACACTAACTTACATCCGCTTCAAATTTCTAACAAAGGCCATAAAGATCAGATTAGTGGAAAAGATGCCTTAACTCTTATGATGTTGTCGAACATTTGAAGCAGCACATTTAGTGTATATAAACTAAACTTTATATAATTTTGCTCTACTTGGAATTTCATGTACTGTGACTGATGCACATACTATATGTGTTTTTGTCTTTATTTTGCAACATACTATGTGTTGAAATAACACTTTCGCAGTCTTTTCTGTTGCTTTCTTCTCTGTCCCTCCTTTGTTTCACACTCTCTGCCCTTTCATGTGCTGTTCACCTTCTCTGTGCCCCACACCCCCACCCCATGTTCACGCTCTCTGCCCCTCTTTCTGCATCTTGTCGTTAAATTCCTAGGATACAGAACCAAACTTAACAACGGTCTCCTTGGTCTCTACATTCTGTATCGGAGATAGTGGCAGCCAGCTGTTTCTGGAAGTGTTTTTATGTACTTGGATAGGTAGTGCATTGATATTTGAGTTTGAGTGAATGTCTGACATGAGGAATCATCTGATGAGTGGACATCTCTTGAGCAAACTACTAATCTCTGCAGTTTTGAACAGCAAAACTTCTAGTGTATAGTTGTCTCTCGGGCACCTAAACTGACTTTACACTGTTTAGTCACCTGGACTACTTTCACGCTGTTTTCAGGCTGCCTTTCCCATGCACTACTACCTCTTCAGTTTGTGCTTATCTGTGGTCGCATGTTTTTGCTCCTGTATCTGCATCCATGATTCTGTACAGAGAGAGACCACAGTGGTGTCTCCTCCAGCCTCCTTTCATCATGTTTCCAGACTGCATGCCCGTGATGCCCCACTGGTTTCTCGTCTTCCTCTTAGGGTCACCCCCTGGTATCTTCCAGGTGAAAGTGCGCTCATCACCCCAACACAGAGCAAAAAACTTCAGGCGGCAATGAAAGAAGTAACTAGGACTGTCTCCAGCATACTGTCAGGTAAGAGATTGGTTGATAATCCATTGATTAATATTACAGACCTAAGTCACTAAAAGGAAATAGTATTCACAACACTAATATATCCATCGCTAAAGAACTGTGGGAGTGAAACTCATGGGTATGCTATTATATTGGGGGGATATGACTTGGTGTGCCGGAACACCCATTTTGAAAAAAAGATACCTATGAATGCTCTTTCTTACATATTAAGTTTGATTAAAGATGCCCAGGGGTACATTAAAAGCATTCAGTAAATCACTTTAAATATGTTGGTGCATGATTAGTAAATACTGCCATACTGTGCTTGACAAACATTCTCCGGCAGGATGTAGATTTCAGAAGTGTCCACTTTTAAATAGTTGATTTGTCTGCCTTTTTAGTGCGGAGGGTGGGTGGGCCGCTCCTTCTGAACCGAGATACTGAGAGATTTTGTCATTCTATATGGCGGAACAGCACACTTCCAAACTACAACAAGTAAGATATTATCCAAGAACTTTTTATAACTTATAACATATGAAGTTATGTTTTCCTCTAAACTCTGTAATCCTTTACAAGGTGTGGGTCTTTGGATAAGTCCTACCGTGGAGAAACCTGCCTTGATGTCACAGTAAGTTGAATGTAAACAGAATGTGTCCCGTTCCCTGGTTACCCCTGTCATCAATTTGACTATAAGTTATTTTCTAGATACCGGACTCCCACCTGCGTGGATTTGAAGTGTGGCCAGAGCTGGGACAAGAGCCAAGTCATGTGACATCAGATGGAGAAGGTGTTCCAGATACAGACTTCTTGCTGTATGTCAGGGTGGCGCAAACAGAAAGGTGTGCAGCACAGGTAAGAAGCAAGCTGTCGCAATTGACAAATATATTATCGAGCGTGTGTTCGGATAGGGTCCAGTGCGCAATACGTATTTGCAAAGGGGTCCGCAGAATAAGAATAAAAACAAACGCTATAGAGAAGCATTTATAGAAGATGTTATGTAAAATCAATGAGCCAAAGTCAAGTGCAATCGGTACACAGAAAAAAAGTGCGAAGTTTTGTGACTAATCTGATTGGACAGCCGGAACTGTTAACCTCATGAGAATGCACTAACATTGACAAATTAACAACGCAACCAATAACATCTGCAATAGCATCGTCTGCAATGAGGGAAACATTTACATTATTATAATACAGTTTGTATACGTAGAAACGCCAGATGTAGAAAATGCCGAACAGCCTTTAGGGACCCAAATACATTAGCTGAGCTCTTGATGCATTCATGAGATATATAACACTTTGTACAACTATGCGCCTCTGAGACACAGACAGTATGTTCAATAGTTGCTGCTTCTGCGCATAACTTTAAAGAAAATGTGTTATTTATGTGACCATAAAAGCAGCATTTGTACATATTCTGATAATATAATAATACTGGAATACAGCACACTAACACATAGAAAGAGCATTTCTCCAGTAAGACATGGGAATTGTACCTCTTGTATAATTATCAACACTTCGCCAATACTAGGTAACTTTACAGATGTTGCCAGAGTACAACCTCTTTGATTTTTAGCAGCCCTTTAAACTGCCAAAGGATGGCAGATTGTATTATGGGGGGGGGGGCTACGGTAGGTTTTTAACAGCTGCTGAGGAGCTACCCTATGTCTGTTGCTAATCTAAACCATTACATTTTACGACATTAATTAAACATGGATGGTTTAAGAGATGAATGTATATTTCATTTTATTCTTCGCTACATTCTCACAGGCGTAAGCCTATGATAAAATATGCGAGACAACATTGCCTCTCAATATCGTTCAAAACACAGACTATATGCCTATACAGGAATGAGTGATTTGGGATTCATAAACACATTTTAAAATGAGGTCAGAGGAATAGTACGACATAGAGAAAAGGGGTGGGGTGGAGGGCAAATTAGAGTTTATACGCACGGTCCCCTAGCATGATGTGGAGAAAAGTAGGGGATGCAGATAAGATTTATAGATACAAAATTCTCCCCTTTCAATTTGCATGTAAATGTATATATTTTATTTAATTGTGTTGTATCTTCCAATATTATTATTTATTGTTTTATATAGCACCACATAATTCCGCAGCGCTGTACAAAAGGTAGAAAGGACATAACAATTAGTGTTTAAAATAAGCAAGATGACATACAGAAACAACAGGTGAGGGGGGGTCCTGCTCAAACGAGCTTACAATACTAGGCTTCTATATATCATGGTTACAGAAGTAATTGCATGATGATTGCAGTCATTGTTTGTGCTAGAATTCCAGTAATCACATATTTAAATTTGATTACATCAACTTAATTAGCTGTGCAACGCATTTCGCAATCTACCATAGAGAAAATTACATTTTACTTTGCGTCTTCTTTCATTGCCTTGTTGATGTATTGCTTCAAATCAGGAAAACATCAAAACACCAATTCTTAATTTACTTCAAGCGTGGAAATAAATCTATAGCAGCGGCAATGCTTTATTTTAATTATGGTTAATTGCATTGTTCTCTTAGTGATGTAAAGAGACGCTGAGAACTGGAAAGGAGGCAAGTGGGCAGTAACCCCCTAACGCCGATGTTAAAGATACTGGGTCACTATCTGAAGCTTTCACTTCTGAGCTTTCTGCAATTCCACATTTATCCACTGGGGTGTCTAAAGTAAAAATGTCAAGGACATTTATGTGATAACTGGATCCTTTCCTTTGATTCTTTTAGTTCCTTTATGTAAATACATTCAGCTAATGCAATACACTCACTACCTTGTCTACACTCTTGATGCACATTTTTGTGAATGCGTACATTTACAACAAAATAAAAAAAACAAACATAAAAACTCGAGATTTTAATAAATAACAGCAAAATATTTACTACACAATATTTGGTGTATAATTCATCTCGGAGCTGTTATTGTATATGTACTTGTATAACTATTAGTACACATTATAAAAGCCCATCCCAATAAGCCTTTACGAGCTTGGCTGGCCCTGTATAATGTACAGTTAAACCAAAGAGATTTTTACAAAGTCTACCCACCCATAAAATGATGTATTATACAGGGCCAGGCCTTCAATTGATGTCCCTTCAACATTAATAGTGATGTGAGGGAGTGAACATGGGACAACATGGACATTTGAAAAGAGCATTAAGCTGTCAATGCAATTAAAGAGCATATGGTGGCTGTAGTGTCCCTTTGAAGCCACAACTCTCCCTCTCCCATTTTGGTGCAAATATCCAAGTGCAGTTGTATATGTGTGTGACACAGGAAACTTACCATGCCAATGTCATTGTCTCCAAGACATCAGTAGTCGCTTATGCCTCCTACTGTCAGCTGGACCATTCTGGGCGGCCACTTGCTGGAGTTATTGTGTTTTGTCCGGAGCATCTAAAGGAGGGAGAGTATCAGCACAGTCACGTTGTGCAGGTGAGATCTCTTAGTCATCTTTCCTCTATTACAGCCTAGTGGTTAAGTGCACCATCATCTAGTACGTCAATATCTTTTTTAATAATAGGTGTCCCTACATGAGCTGCTCCATGCTCTTGGATTCTCTAGAAGTCTTTTTGCTCATTGGATTGACTGCAGCCTTTATGAAACAGGTAAGACTGCTGTTGCAAAACCCACCTTCCCTCACTTAGGTAGACCCTCCCTGAGACCTCTCCTGCCTTGTCATTAGCATCTTATTATTGCACTCATAATCCAAAAGTTTGACCCATTGTATGTCTTCTCTCTACCCCCGCCCAACACAGGAGACACCTGCTCATTTCGGTCTAAAGTTGCAAATACAGATGAGTATGGTCATCATCGCATCTACACTCCAACAGTTATGCAGAAAATGGGAGAACACCTAGGAGCTGGACCTGTGGGTGCCCCACTTGAGAATAAGGTTATTAATGATGTATTTGTATCAATCAATAAGGGGTGGTGTATAAATCTTACTTGGGGAATTGTTGAAGGTATACATAAATGTATTGAGTGATATACATAAGCATTAAAAACAGGCTTTGGGAATACATGAATTTACTATGTTGCTCTGTGCTCCTTGGTATAATATTAAAATACGCTACTAGGGTATGGTTGCTAACATCAATTTAATCTTGCAGGACTTTCCTTTATCTGCCTCCTCACACTGGGAATCACGGCTCCTGCAAGGGTCTATCCTCACAGCTTCTCTAAGCCCCCCTCACCTCACACACCTAGACATCATCACACTGGCTGCCTTCAAAGACATGGGATGGTATGCAGTCAGTACAAACACCAATGATCAACTTTTGTGGGGCAAAGGTATGAGCTTAAAGTACTGTTAATCTCCAACAGAATCTTACAGAGCTATAGACCTCCCCATTTTTTCATAAAGAAGTATTTGATAAGTACAGTACTTAGATGTCTTGCGGTTAGTATTGCAGTATTCATAATTAAATACAGTCAGAATGTCATTCTCACCTCTATAACGGTATGTCACACCACAGTGATGGACCTACAGTGCAGGAAAAAATGATTTGATTCCCTGCGGATTTTGTACGTTCACCTGCTGACAAAGACATGATCAGTCTATAATTTTAACGGTAGGCTTATTTGAACAGCGAGAGACAGAATACCAACAATAAATTCAGAATAACACATTTCAAATACATTATAAATTGATTTACACTTTACTCAGTGAAATAAGTATTTGTTCCCCTATCAATCAGCAAGATGTCTGGCTCCCAGGTGTCTTTTATACAGGTACCAAGCTGAGATTAGGAGCACTCTCTTAAAGGTAGTGCTCTTAATCTCAGCTTGTTACCTGTATAAAAGATACCTGTCTGCAGAAGCAATCAGATTCCAAACTCTCCACCATGGCCAAGGCCAAAGAGCTGTCTAAGGATGTCAGGGACTAGATTGTAGGTCTACACAAGGCTGGAATGGGCTACAAGACCATCGCCAAGCAGCTTGGTGAGAAGGTGACAACAATTGATGCGATTATTCACAAATGGAAAAAACACATAATAACTCAGTCTCCCTTGGTCTGGGGCTCCATGCAAGATCTCACCTTGTGGAGTTTCAATGATCATGAGAACGGTGAACAATCAGTCCAGAACTACACAGGAGGATCTTGTTAATGATCTCAAGGCAGCTGGGATCATAGTCACCAAGAAAACAATTGGAGTTTGGGACAAAATCCCTCCTGAGATGTGTGCAAACCTGGTGGCCAACTACAAGAAACGTCTGACCTCTATGATTGCCAACAAGGGTTTTGCCACCAATTACTAAGTCATGTTTTGCAAAAGGGGTCAAATGCTTATTGTTAAAATAAAATTATAGCCTGATCATGTCTTTGTCAGTGGGCAAACGTACAAAATCATCAGGGGATCAAATATTTCTTTCCTTTACTGAATGTTCTGGCTAAGAGAATACCACAGAACCGCAACTTCCCCTTAATTTAAATGAAATTGAAATGATTTTCTCATTTGCAGGGGCTGGGCTATACTTTGGTCTCCCCTCTACATGCAATGACACGTCTACTGGATTCTTCTGCACGGGAAGGTATGTGCTGACATACTGTGCAATATTGTAATTCTGCAAGGCAATTTTAACATTTTTTGTAACATCTCAGTGAGATTGGCTGCCATCACCTACATTTGGACAAAGGCATCTGCTCCACTGACTCATTTCTAGACGGATGCCGGATCTACAAACCACTCCCAAGTGGGGTAAGCATTTATGTGGAAATCAAACATTCTTTACTTTGCATTATTATATATATTAACTATTTTTCACTGCAGTCATTTTATTATCGATTAAAATCTTAAAAGTTAACTTTCTTTCAAGAAACTGACTGGAAAGGAGCTCTATCATGGTTTGTCAATTCATTGTCAATTTGTGGAAATATTATCCCAAAAATAACCACATTTAAGATGGACCACAGGGAATAAGGACACATTGCACTAGCGAGTGCACCATTTCCCACAGATTAGTAATCATACATTTTTACACCACAATGTAATAATCCAAATATACTATTTTGATATTAACAACTACTATAGGGAGAGTGCTGGATTAAACAAGAAAATGAGGAACCAGGGGAGATATATGGCCACCAGAGTCGTTGCTTCTTCTCAAACCTAACGAAAGAGGTGAGTTGACTAAAACTATTGTTTGTTGTATTATCCTGTTAGAGTAATATGACAAAGGATTGTAACAGTTACTTAGAGCAACACAATGGCACCTATAAATGCTTAGCAGGCATTTGGCTTATGGTTTCAGGTCCATCTCCAGACCAAGGTGAAAGGTCACTGTTATCTGCATCGTTGTCTGGCTCCAAATAGTTTCCAGGTCAAAGTTCAGGGATCAGAGTGGACAGACTGCCCACCCGGAGCATGGATACAGGTAAATCACGTAGGGTAGCTCAAAGCATGAATTACTATTCACTATTTTAACCTGATTTGGAATCTGGATTATATTAGTGGTACAGATGGCTCTTCAAGAACAAGGTCTCATGGTATTATTTGAACTGAAAAACACTAAACTGAGGATTAGTTTATTATTCCCCCCCACAGGTGGCAGGCTTTGACGGCTTAATACTGTGCCCATCTGAACGACTCTGCATGGGATTTGATCATTTACCAACGTCAACAGTTAGCTCCACACCAGTCTCCACTATGGTCTCCAAAGAGGGCCCCATCTTTCCCACTGAAGAAGGCGTTGCAGTTAGGGTTCAGGTGACTGTTGGAAAAGGAAAACAATGGAGCCAAGACAAGACAATGATTCTACAGGAAGAGGTTCTGGGAGTCATTGCTCAAACTGCAGGCATGCAGAGGTGAGTCTTCAGCACACAATACATGAAAATAGTATTCTCAGGACCCTTACAATGTATATATATCAAACAGCGAGAGGAAAAAAAGAGGGGAGGCTCATAGGAAATGAAAAGATTTAATCAAAAGATTATAACAAAGCTTTATAGTTTTATGGAGAAAGGCTGCGTGACTGCATTAAAAAGAAAAGCACACACTAATCTTAACATACAAGTTCAGTAAGGAAAATAAAATGTATTTGTACCTATACACCTGCACCTGTAACAATTATAACAATGAAGGTAGACCTAGCAGAAGTGTATAAGAAAACTGCTTATATACCAACGCTATAAAAAATTCTTACCATACACAGTACATCTCATAATTGTCTAAACATAAAAATGCAATCTATATAACCCTCTTGAATCCATCGACAGAAGACATATTTCATCCCAAACACCCCCCCCCCAAAAAAAAAACATAAAAGGGCTTTTATCAGACACTATATTTATATATTTTGTTCTTCATTTAGTATGAAAATAGAGAAATAGCCGGAGAATTGTTTTTGTTAAAAAACAAAAACAAAAACAACTTTTTTCTATCTTCTAAAATTGTTTAGGCAAAAGAAGGGGGTGGGTATTTTTGTATACCCAAAACTAATCCCACAACCTACCCCGCCTTAAAAACAAATATCAGAGCAAAGAACGCTCATTCTCTGCCCGCCTTGCATTCAGAGTAATGACACTCAACGCTGATCATGTGACCTGGGTCATTACTACTGGTTTCCACGGGACTGCCTCTGTTGCCAGGAAGCACCCAGTAACAGCAAGCACAGATGCACGTATCTCGCTTAAAGGCATGACGTTCATGTGGAATAAACCTTAATCTTTTTAGTATTTGTAATCATAATATACAGGGATGGCAAACACATTTATATGAATGGAAGGAGTATATATATTGACTGATAGTTCCCCCTTGTTAAACACCAAACACATTTTTTTATTATTATTATTATGGATTGATGCTGTATTTTGTGAATTCAGAATACTTTTTTCTGTAATGTTAAAAAGAGCACTTGAGTATAGCATAAATGTCAAGAACAAAAAAAAATCCCTGGGTAGGATGAAACACTATACGATTTCTAGCTAAAATGAGGTCCAATAGCTTACTTTAGGTTTTATGTATAAAATGCAGTTCTGGTTTAAGTTATTACAAGTGATCTTATCGCCATGGCAACTAAATTAATTTAGTAGGAAAATTCCATTAGTTGATATAGTCATACGTCTTTTGAAACACTGTACAAGAACAGCTTTATCGCCCCCCCATAAATAACCACTTTGTCTGCAGGCACTGACTTTGTTAAATTGGGAAAAATAGCCTTATTTCTGTTTTGTTTTTTTTTTATTTTGTAGATGTTCCTTGCATATCATTCCACAGAACAATACAGACTTTTCTTTCATCATAACAGCACGGCAGTCCAATGACTGCCCTGGACAAGACGCCGAGACAGACTTTCATTTGGCTTTCCTCAAACTGGCCCATCCTGACACTACGCAGATTACCTATAACTCACCCCAATTTTCAACAGTACTCATCAGGTTAGATATGTACAACCTCGACCACTCCACAAATCGTCTTACAATCAATTCGATTTAAAACCAAATACGGCCCACCTTTGCCACCTTGTAGAAATCGATTCCTGTTCTGTGTAATCACTATAATGGATCCTTGTTCCTTTGGTATCTGCAGGTTTTTGGAGTATGGTTGTCCCACACCCCAACCAACAGATGTTACAAATACTCCCCTCATCTGGGGCTCCTTAAGTGCTCTGATTTCGGTATGCCTGATTCTCATCATTGCATGGAGAAGACATAGAACACAGTCAATGAGAGTGAGGAATCAATCCCAAGAGGTAGATATAGAAGGAGCACTCCCTTACCATAGACAGCAGGATGGGGGATTTGCTGCACATGCAGTGTGACAGAGGAAAGAGCAACGTGATAACTGTTTGCCTTTTCAACTACCGTATATTCTTATATACTAATAATTGGCAATAAGACATTTTCTATACTGTATCTGAGGCCTAAGGACAAAATAGCCAGCAAGGTAAACATTCTCCATAAATGTACTATATCCCTGGATACTACAGGTTGGATTCACTCACTGTTTGAAGATGTCAAAAGCATTGTACAGGCATTTTAGTATCCTTTGGAATTGTGATGACAATCCTATTAAAGCTTTAAAATTTTTATTACATTTTAAAGGGTTGTTCCATAACAAAATTATATATATTATATATATATAACGTAAACCAACCAACAACTGCATCCAGCAGTATGTGGTGAGATGGTTACTGGTGTAACAACCACTTTTTTCACCCAACTACTAGTTGACATGTTCCTTCCCGGGCTACTATTTTCTTAGTCCTTGCCTGCAGTTCCAGCCACTTCATGGTAGAACTTTGCAACAAAAGCTGGATCTTGTTGCTCTAGGCGGTGCAAAAATTCATTCCTCTCATCCTCATCCCAACCCTGGAACCATTGATCCCAGAGCTTCATCTGACACTGGAAGAGGCTGGGTGGGGGTGCATTGAGCTGCAGGGAGCCCAGCCCTTCCAGGAGAAGACACAGCTTCCCCGGCACAGCCTTGCAAAGCAGATCCTCCAGAAAACGATTGCGCTGTCCCTCTGACCAGTCAGAAAACCAATGCAGGACGCAGCGCATTTCTTGGGCAGGTATATACGAGATTGGGTTATTCTCCTCCGATGTCATCTGCAACAAACAGAAGGCTCTTTTAATATGTGAAACAATATTTATGCTCTAGAACATAAAGGACCAGACCAGTAGCATAACATAATTTCATGCAGTGTCAAATATTTGTATTATTTTAGCTACAGAAGATAGCAATCACAACAAAGTCAAAAACTGTCAAAAGGTATGCGTTTAAAATAATGTAGCGACCTCACAGATTTTTTTTCACAGAAATGACACAAAAAATTACAGCTGTTTTTATTTCATTAATGGAAAGCAGGATCACTAGATTACGCATTACTTTGTGGAAAGTATACCCCCCCCCCCAAATGGTGGTTGATTAAAAGGGGAATTCAGTTACGGTAATAAAGTTACCTATGAAACTAACACAACTGCAGCAAACCAGAAATGTAAGAAAAAAGTGAATTAGAGACAAAAGATGTGTGGGAGACAGGTCTGCGTGCATGATGTATTCCACAAATAAAAACATTGCAAAACATGCAGCCTTGCGTTTTACTGTAACTCACTCAGCTAATGAATGCAAGTGACTAAATTACCTTAAAAAATCCTGGGTTTTGGGGTTATTCGATAAATGACTGCAGTTCCAAAGAGCTCCACTAGGTGCCTCCAAACGCACACAGTTCTAGTGATCCGGAAAAACACAACCAGACGAGAGCGGAAAGCTCAAGGAGGGCGGGGCTTCACTAGAGTTTACGAATGTGACGTTACAGGAAAGAGGCGGAAGAAGAAGAGGTTTTCCGACACTATCCGAACATAGAGGCGGAAGTGCCCGAGGCTGACGTCACGCAGCGGAATCGGCCGAGTTCGGTCGTCTAGCGCCCCGCGGCCGGTGTCTCCTTCTTTTGCCCCAGTTAGTGGGGATTCGAGACACGGATCATGGCGGAGCTGGAGGACGTAACGCTGGACGGGAGACCGCTTGACAGCCTTCGGGTTACAGACTTGAGGGCGGCACTGGAGGAGCGAGGGCTAGCTAAAAGCGGCCAAAAGAGCGCACTCATGAAGCGACTTAAGGGGGTAAGTCAGCAAACTGCCTGTACCTCCACGCCGCAGTATAACGGCACAGGCCGCGGAAACGCGCACTCCCCACAACAACCTCCCCGCGCGCTCCCGCCGCCCCCTCCTCTTCCTATCGGTTGAGCGGCACCACGCATGCGCTGGAGATTAGTGCGCGTGTGTGGTTAGCCAACGCTCGGCGTAGAGCATGCGCAGTCACTTAGGGGAGGTAGGCTTCGCGCCCTTTCCCACTTTGCGTTCGTGACACGGGCACGCGCGCGTCTCCGAGCACCACGCTCCGCCCCCATGTTAGTGCACGCGCTTCGAGGGTTTATGGGCCTCCGTGGGAGCGAATCTATTTTGTGTATAAATAAACACGTGCAGCGAAAATAACTGTTACCCCTGTGTGTTTTGTATTTGTCAAGCGTTATCGGTTTATAAGCCTAGCTGCGTTTTAATAATACGATGCGCTGCCGGTGAGGCCTTCTTGGTTATGTCTGAAAACTTGGAAGTTTTTTGCACTGTGCTGCTCGCAGATGTGCATTTAACTCGTTTCGTTCGGTACGATCGCGTTACGAAGCTTCCGTGTAGACGATATGTTGCAATATAGATACGATATCCGTGTTCCCTTGCCCCCTTCCCCCTCTCCTACGAGTACGAGCAATTATTATAAGCGTTAAGCTGCTTCCACTTATCCCTGGCCACCCTCCCTCGGTGCTACAAGCAGACGGGTGTCATGTTTAGTGTTTTATGGGGATGAGGGAGAAGCCTCACAATAAACAGGTGAAACCCTGTGTGACTCACACTTGATCCCATGTTGGTTGGGTTACATTATTAGTACACTGTGCAAAAGCACATTCGCCAGCGAGTTTCCTATAGAAATTGCTTTTTGAGAACCTATATATTTTCATTTCAGTTGTTTTGCATTCGGTTACCCATGGAGTGTTGTCCGGGTGATCTAATGAGCCTTTGCGTTACTCATTTCGTAATAACTTGGCAAAAGCAGAATGACACGGCTTTGAATTTGTATTTTCAAACGCGTTGTTACAGTTTTTATTCCAGTAATCGCTGCAGTCGGCATATTTGCACGCCTGTCCCATGGCTTGGTAGCTTTCAGTACTGCTTGACAAAGGTAAAGCTGATAAGATGACCTTAAGATCCCCTTATTGTTATGATTATTGCTACTTTGTATCATATGGCACCATCAGATTCCGCAGCGCTGTCATTTTGCTATTTAATTTCTGGTCGGGATCACCTTTCTCGTAGTGAGTGGATCCGATAGGACAACTTAATATACTTCAATGAGATTAGTTTAGAAAGCGTGTACACCCCACTGTTTAACTGATTCTTTGCCCAGTTTAGGTACCGCTCGTGTCACGTGTGCCATGCTATGTTTACTGCACTGTGTAGTATGAAGTTGACAGTGTTGAACCCCACACACACACACACACACACACACACACACACACACACACACACACACACAATGACAGCAATCCAAAAGGCTCTGCCAGCCTTTCAGTTTTCAAAGTTTTGTTTAAAAGTTTATTGTATGATTGACAGCAATCCGTATTATGTGACCCTTGAGCAGCGGTAGCCAAGTCTGGACAGTATTTGCAGGATGACATGCATGGCTGGTGGTATTGTATTCTCCTTCACATTATTCAGGTATTGTTGCCTTTGAAAACCCCTGTAGAAAAAAAAAAAACAGAATCATGAAAGCTTCCAAGACGTCTAGAATCTTCCTTTACATCTGACTTTAAATGGTAGACCTTTTTCGGTTAGTATGTAGGTCAGGGCTCTTTTGATGGACCAGAATGGCCGTGTTCCATAGCTATCTAAATGCTAATATTGGATACGAGGTGTTTACTTATTTCCAATTCTCACACATAATTTTGGTAGATAAACATTTTTCCCTCATCTGTGAAGTAACAGTGGCTCTAGCTTGTTAGAAATACACAATATGTTGTAAGACAACTTGTCCCGATGTGCATCCTGCATGCTGTTATAATTCACAACATGCCAACAATTTCCAGCGCTTCATACGCTACATATATTCAAGGGCAATGACAAGCCGATATATTGGGAATGAGGAGCCCACGAATGCTTCATAACACTAAGCAGCCATTGGTACAAAACATACTACACGATCTTTCCTAAAATCATTGTTTCCAGTCTTTACAGGAGATAATCCTTCAGTAACGGTAAAATTTAAACATGGCTCAGAAAGTTTTTTGCAAAGAATTGACAAACCAGGTCGACGGTATTATTATTATGCAATAATCAATAAGCAAACCTTATCGGGTATAGATTCAATTTAAGGGAGTGTGCATTCCCAACTTGGAGCTCCGGCACTGAACCTGATGGGAAGCAGATGTATACCGTATTATAAATACCCGATGCACCTATGTATGTAGAATTTAAGGGGACACCCCGGCGAGTGTCGCCTTTAAGTTAACATTTTTGTTGGAGCATCATAAGAATTCCCTCTCTGCGTTTGCACAGTTTCCCCGCCACAGCTGACTGGGTTGCAGGAGGTGTTTGGTCTCGTGCTGTAACGCATGCGCAGATACTGGTCGCTCGCCAGCCAGCCCCATCTCTGCCTTACATGAGATTTCCAAGGGTCCGACAATACACTCCTTGCGCATGGACAAGCAACGCTCCTCATTGAACTAAAAATCAGTAAAGCTTGTGTCACAGATACCAGGAAAAAGAAAAACATTTTAACATTTTTGTCTTCGTTTTGGGTGTTGCTGGTATCCGAAAACAATGCCCATAAAATCATACAGTCCCAGCTTCTTGTCTCACTAAAGGCAACAATACTAAATGTCTTTTGAGTTGGTTATGGTCTCTTTCCAGTGCAGGCACATGACATCATACAGTAGAATATTGACATGGAATATTACCAGAACGTATCGTTTTATATAGTGCATTTTATAGTTTGTCACACATTCCAAATGCATCCCTTCCACCAGCAGCCTCCTATCTTAAAGGTGTCTTTCCACATTAATTGCACACAAACCCTAGTGGCATTTAGGCGTTTTATTATTTTGTCACAAGGCTTAATCAAACAAAAAACAGCCAATCAGTGTTTGCTTTTGTGTCACATGATAGCTTAGTGTTTGAGGCAAAAAATATGAATGAGTGAACTTTTGACACAATTAAAGGGAAAGTATAGTGTCCAGGGCAGCCTCATCAACAAATAATGCATATTAAAATACTTTAATATGTATTCTTTAACCCATAGGAGGATGCACATAAATTGGCAGCCCTCTTACAGGAGGTGCTGGGGCTGACCGAGGTGAGTTATACCAACTTAGTGGCTGGGGATCAAGGAAGGAGGCAAATGCCCACACAATTTAAAGCGGCCACTTGGCTATTGTATGAATTGAAGTGCAATTTGGCGTTCTAGTTGTGTAGTACTAGGTAATGCGCCTCTAGCAGGGATGTTGTAGGTGATGCTTTAAGCTGGAAATCTTACCTAAAACTTTCTATGGATGTCCCTGTGTGCAAAGCCTGGTGTATGAACCTTCTTCAGTGCTTTAGCATCTCCTTTCCCAGTCGTGTTTTGGACCAAACCAGGCGCTGACGTCTGACGCCCTATGTGTGTATTGCTTTGAATAAGGCCATATTGGACTTAATCCGCGGCATGTGTATATACAAGATTGTGTCTGATACTACATTGTGTGTGTGGTGGATTTGCTGTTGTGTTCCAAGCTCTTGGAGGCTTCCCGGATGTAGGGGTAGAAGTTGGAGAGGGCCAGAGGATTAGGGGTAGATGAGAATTCATTTTTTTAAATATTGTACGTTGTGATGGGAGTTCCAGTTTAAGCGCTGTTACTGCACGTTAGAAATACTGTAATTACCTTGACCTGAGAAAACACTGCTTTGATTTTCTTGACCTGCTGTATTTTGGTTATTTATGTTTGGGACATTTGATCTGCCTAGGTCGCTATCATCGGTAGAACTATTCTGGATGTATTCATCCTTTAAAATGTTCTTTTAAAACAGAAGAAAGGGAAGAAAACTATGGTTTATCAATACACAAAAGCAAGTTTAACTTTATTCTAGAGTCTCACAAATGGGTGCTTTGAAGCCAGGCCTCCCCCACATTCATGAAGCAGGGCAGTATGTGAGTAAATACACCGGCTCTTGATCTTTTTGGGATACTCCCATTTTTGCGCCCCCAGGGTAAATACATTCTGGAATGTCGCAGGAGCGCTGCAGAGTATTATTTCTACCCGAGAGTTACTTAAAGGGGAAGAACCATAGAATAGTTTTTTCCTTTGAGCATAAAATACTGTGGTCTACACAGTAATGTAGGTTAGTATAGACAAAATGTGGCTTGCCGCTCAATTTGCTCCAATACATGGACCTGAGGGCTTTAACTGTTGTCAGCGGTGCAATATTTTACAGTTCATCCCAAACATGTTCAGGGGAGTTAAGGTCAGGGCTGTGTGCAGGTCATGTGAGTTCCTTCACACTAATCATACCGTGTCTTTATGGACTGAGGCAGTCGTGCTGGAACAGGAGAGAGCCTTCTGCAAACCCAAACCCTGAAAAAGCGCTGATGGACCAGTCCAGAGAACACGTTTCCTCTGCTCCGGAGTCCAGTGGCCACGTGCTTTACACCGCTCCAGCAGATGCTTGGTATTGCACAGAGTGATCTTCGGCTTATGTGCAGCTGCTCAGCCATAGAAACCCATTTCATGAAGCTCCTGATGCGCAGGGCTTGTTCTGCTGATGTTTGGGGCTCTGTAGTGACGGATGCTGTGAAGTATTCAACTTTCGGATTCACTGTAAGTTTATGCAGATCAGTGCTCCTTGACACCTGCAAGGGAGTCGATAGAGGCTCCAGTGAGGCAATCCAGATGGTGTAGTTATATTGCAATATGCTCTGAAAGCAAGCATGCAATGTTTTATGGGCTTTATTAATCTGTTTACATGTGCTTTTTGTTTTAGTCTATGGAGGAAACCTATGTAATTACCTCCAGGTCCTTGGCTTTTTTTTTCTTTTTGCAACTCTCCGATAGTGCTGGTGGAAAAGGCTAGGAATTGGTGACTAGAATAAATCTTGAAGATCTTATGAAAAGAGGAACCTCTCACTCGCATATATAATGAGTATAATGTATAATGAGTGCAGACTGTACATTTTATAGAACACTAGCAGATTCCATACCGCTGTTACATTAGGGGAGGGTGACCATTAACATTAAGACAGCATTAGGAGTAAAGTCCAAGTTGGTGGTGGAAGCAGACCTCTTGCTGGTCTCCTAAAGTTTGAGGCAGGACATGATTACATGTTATACGAAATCCTAGGGGATATTCCCAGGCATGCTGTGGAATCCACTAATTCTCCTACTTAATAGCCTTCTTTCAAAAGTGGGCCCATTATCCTTCAAATTCTTTCATTTTGTAAAGTATATTAAAAAAAATACATTGTGTGCAATCAACAGATTGAAGAGACTGTTATGTGTATTAAACAAAACTGTAAAATACTTTGATATGCATCAGAAACTAAAATAAGACACTTACCTGGCGTAGAAACTGCAGCTGCAGTCGCCGTTCTCCTCGGTGGTCTGACGATTCTTGCCACTGAAGCAGCCAGTCGGTGGCAGAAAGCGCCCTCATTGAAATCGGTTGGATCGCTATGAGCGCAGGGGTCTGATCAAACCCAAGCCTGTGCTGGAGCTACGATATTATGTGCCAGGAGATGTGGTCAGCCCGGCTGGAAGGTCACTTTTAAAATAACTACTCTGTCATTTGAAGTTATCTGTTTTTAACCTGATAACCCATAAAACCATAGCGCTGGCTGAGCAGAAGAATATTGTCTGCATTTGGTATTTTCATGCAGCAGAACTAAAAGTCACATTTTGTTCTTGATCCTTTCAGGCTCTGATGCTGGAGAACCTCCAGAAGCATTCTACTCCTCACACTGGATTCCAACCAAACTCCCAGGTCTGTACCTCCTCGTGTTATGAGTGTGGAAATGGCTGCATGTTCTTATGTGCACCGATTCATCTCACTACCTATCCGTCATTGCACTATAGACCAGATGGCTGGTTTTACAATTAATAAGAAATGTTTTTGTTAAATTGTTGAACTGTTGTAGTAATTTTGGCAAGCCGGGTGAATTCAAAGCAGCTAATCAAAACACGGCTGCTTACTGAACAATACAAAGTATTTTAGAATCTGTAAGGAATGGAGAATCAATTGTATCTTTTATTCATTGTCATTGTTAGTCGGGGCCTTAAGAATTGGAATGTGATAGAGAAAAAATACAAAACAAAAGCATACAAAACGTTTAACTGACTTTGGCATCAAAAGGTGTCTAACAATGCATCTAATGAAATACCCTGGTGTTTTTGTGATGTGTCTGCGATTACAGATATAGAACTGTATCTGTAATTGTGGACACATCGCAAAAATATCCTGGTATTTCATTAACTTGTCACATTTGAAAACGTGTTTTAGAGACCCTGATGCACAGCTTCCTGGATTGGTGCTGTAACTGCCAAGAAAGCATGAAGAGGTTCTGTGTGTATGAGATTTCCATTTATAGCAGAACTTACCCAGCCTTAGTTTTAGGGTATCGTATCTTGAGCACTGGCTTCTTATAAACATGGCTGTAACCGTTACAGAAATTCGAGTTCCATTGGTGGCCCTCGAGTTTGATGCCTCTACACTAGTTGCAGCATGCGATTTTAGTGTTGGGTTAAAGGTTTGGTTTATTTCTTTTTTAAGGTTTTTTTTTTCTCCCAATTTCTCTCTAATGCTATATTTCATACTAAATAACAGATCTTAGGAAAATACTTGGGATGTGATGGGGTTAAGTAATGCCTGTTTCTCAGCCAAGCACTGTAGTGTACTCTTTCATTAATATGTGTTGTGCTTTGTTTTCTTTTACTTTGCCTCCACACCTAGGTAGCAAGGTGCTGCATCCACATAACTAATAACTATTTTAGGTCCCAGCAGTACCTTAGTGGTAGTGGCTTCCAGTATTTGTTGAATCCTACACATTTCCATGTTTACCTATTTTTGTTAACTCTTTGCACAAACTATTTTTGAGCTGGAGTTTTTTTTATCTCATGTTTTATAAGATATGTGATATTGGTTCCCACTGAGAACCAAATAAAGCTACATATCAAAATTTGTATAATTAAAAACCTTGTTTCATTTTATACTTCACAAATATCATAATTAACTTTTTGAAAGTTTTTTTTCTTTGCAATTGACTCGTCATTTGAATGTTAACCCTGCCAAGTAAAGCCATTTATATGTTAACTAGAGCTGTTCTATGCCAAGATGGCAGAAAATGTGCTGAATAACCTTAGGTCTCCCCAACCAAGGGCAAGTTAAGTGGCTTTGCGTTTGGCCCATTCATTCACATAGGGTAAAGTCTCATTTCATTCGTGTGTTCTGTTTGAGACCTCTTTTGTTTGCTAAGTTCAGAGGACCTCTTAAACATGTGGTCAATTTCAGCCTTAATGGGAAAGCTTTCCCTACATTCACTCGTGTTCTGGATACCTGTTATCTATCCGGTCAGTAATAAAGGAGACCTTACCTTTTTTAATTATACGAATCAATAATCAGGAAATTCAAATAACATAAGACTTTATTAATGTATCTAATCATTTTATTGGCGGTAAACTAAATACACAGGCTTTGCATCTGAAATGTTTGAATTGTTCACTTGTTTCAATAAGGGAAAGGGTTCATGATTGTTCATGCGGTATATAAATAAAAGATGATGATGATGATGATGATGATGATGTCCAGTACAAGCCTGCTTGTTGGAGAAAGTGTTGTTGCTTCATAAAGAACAGTAAAGTGTGAAAGTGAATACCACAACCTTTATGGAACACCTGAATTGAATGTAATAGACTACAAAGCACAGGCAAATGTATCAGCTTGGAAGAATGCAGCTTCTTATACATTGCTCTTTCTGGATACTTCTTCCTTTATATACTGCCTTCAAGTTTACCCTGGCATTAGCAGCCATAATTCAGCTGACACACCGCTGGCTCCTAAAACTCCCGAGAGCAGTGGGAATGGTAATTCGTATTGCTTATGAAAACCATGAGCATGTGGAAAATGGAGTAACTGGGGTGAAATTGCTTCAGATATTGAATTGTTAACCTAAGGCTACCAGAGAAAAACTGAGAAAGCATTCTCTAGATTGAGGCAATGATAAAGGCTAAACAGGAGTACAATACATCTATATGCGATACTCTGATATATATACAGCTATAACAAAAGGCCTACATAACAATTGTATTGTTCCAACCGCGCTTAGTAACTGAATCCTGTTGTATTATCCCAAGGCAATGCGACAATGTCACACACACTCATGACCTTATTGTTGTGCTTACAGGGAAGGTACCTTTTTTGCCCATGGTGCAAGCCCCTACAAGTAGCCCAGTTTTGTAGTGGGGCAGATTTCAACACGTTTGAAAGACAGCCTTAAAAACAGACGATATGTTTTCATAGCCCCAGAAACTTTGTTACACCGATTGGTGTTGTATGACATGTACTATGCGTTCTCCTCTATAGCAAATCCAAAAAAACCCTGAAAACACCCTTGCTTTAGACAAAATTAGAGGATTTGTTAAGTATTCAGCAGAGAAGCCTATATTAAATTAGCACATTTATTTTTAGAGATGGTTAATATATAAACTATTGTGCGATACCTTAAGGAAAAAACGGTTGCAGTGAGCAGCAGATTGGATTCAAGACAATAGATTCAAGGTGTTGTTGTATTATATATATATATATATATTATATATATATATATATATATATATAATTTTCAATCATGATTCGTTTTCAGTCAAATAAAATAAAGATGGGCAAAAAAAAACAAGCTGTTTGTGTAAACTATTTGTGCGGTTGAACAGGTTTAGCTATGGTGCTGTATGAGTTATGGAAAATTAAAGAGTGTTTGCCCTGCAACCAAGTACCTTTTTGTTTATTTTTATCCATTGAATAGTTTTTGCCTCAAAGCTGGTTAATAATGCCTGTTATCAACATACAAAGTCTAAAAGACTAATTTCTACACACACACACAGCTTTACTGAAGAAAGCATTGGATTTGGAATCTTAAATGATATATTTGTATGCTCTGATTTTCTTTAGATGGGGGAAGAGATGGGACAGAACAGCTTTATTAAACAGTATCTAGAAAAACAGCAAGAGCTCCTACGACAGCGTCTACAAAGAGAAGCCAGAGAAGCAGCAGAAACTGAAGGTACACAATAGTAATGTTTAAGGATTTTGGGAAAGGAGAAACCGGCACACTTTGTAAACTGCATATCTTGTGTGAATTAACATGAGTGCATATGCGTGATAGGTGATAGACCAGAGGTACCAACCTTGCACCCCTGTGTGTAGTGGGGCTGCCTATCTGCTGTAGGCAAGGAACAGGGCTGCAAGCTCAGGTGCCAATGTCTCACAAATTCAACTCTATATGCAAGACTTCCATTAAAGAGGAAAGCCTTGGGTTTGCCCCACAACTGGAGTGAGGAGTTTCTCCACAACTGAGAAGGAGCTGCTATCACGCAAATCAGCATGGCTTCACTGACCCCCCCCCCCAGCTTAAACCCTTCAAAACTGCCCCAGACTGTTATCCCTCTCAACCAAGCTTTACATGACATTATGCATTTTTTTTCCTGGCATGCTTCAAACCCAGATTCGTCAGGCTTCCAGAGTGCGATTCATTGTGCAAGAAAGCGCATTTACACTGCTCAAGTCCAATGGAAAGAGGACAATTTTTATGCAATACTTTTGTTCATACAGTATGTATGTAAAATAGGTTTTCCCTTAGATTTGGAAGACAATCTTAAAAATAGCTTACACTCCAACTACAGCAAAGCAAAAAAGGGTCAAACTGTCATAAATGTGAGAAATTCCCAACCTCTCCATGATGTAATGCATTATATGGCAGGAAAGGGTGGAATAGTTGTTGAGATTACTTTGGTTCAAAATCTGAATTATCTGAATTATTATGGTGGTGCTGTGTAAATCAATGTATTTGTTAAGTAGCCTTAAATATTCTGCTAAACTTGAGTATCAAAATTCAAAAGGGTTGATAATGAGTAAGCTGGAACAAGCCCTTGACAATAATGTTGCTAACAAAGATTTGCATACAGTGTTATATAAATGAAATATTTTCCAACAATTTGCAGAAACTTAGCTTGACTCTTTTAGAAGGAAATCTTTCAAAGGTATTAAAGTTGTTGTGCAATATGTTACTACCAGTGCTTATTAAATGCCCTTTAAAGTGCATTAGAGAGGAAATACATTTTTATAGCCACTTTCACTCTAGAAGAATTGACCAGTCCAAATACCTTTTCATCTGCTGGACTAGTAATGGCCAGTGTGTCACTGTTATTTTAGCTTCCTTACCCTCTTAACTTTGTAGAACACACAGCTGAGTCGGAAGATGAGGCTATGCACACTGAGATTGTCCCAGAGCCGCCTGATCTTTTGCGCTCTGTTCTGAAAATGCCGGAAGTTCCTGTGGAAAAGCGCACACCAAGTATGTATGCAGCCGTTCTATTGAATTTTGTTTTTTCCACTTCTTTTTTTATATTACATCTCATCCTTGACTATAATAACAACTAACATTATTTAGAATCAAACCATATGTTAGCCCCAAAATAGTACATTTGTATTTAAAAACAAGTTTTTCTTCAGAAAAATGTCGACCAGTTTTAGAAGATCCCGAAGATTCGGAAGAAGAGGTTCCTCGAAAGCGGGAGAGGAGATCATCCCGAGTAAAGCAGGTAAGTGACTTGCATTTGTGGCTGGTAAGAACATCGCATACCTTAATTGAACTTAACACTGTTCCCCCTAACGTACCATTGCAGGCTAAAACCTTGAAGCCACCTGTGTTTGTTGAGCCAGCACAGGAGCAAGAGCAGCGGAGAACATCTACCAGGGCGCGCAGGTCTAAAGGAGATACACCAGCAGCAAAAGAAGAATTAGAGGGAGTGGGTGCAGAGGAGGAGGAAGAAGAAGAGATTGAAGAAGACAAGGAAATGAAGGTTGCTAGAGGAGAGGAGGAGGTTCCCAAAAGGAGAAGATCTACAAGAGCAACCACACCTCAGCAGCACAAGAAATCACCTGTTGTCAGACGTTCACCCTCACCACCGGAGTTAACAGAGACTGAAGCAAAATCCGTTGCCCTTGGTGTAGAAGGAACAGAAGACCGTGTTCCCCCATTGCTTTCCCTAGAGGGATTAAGACACCAAATATCTGCAGAAACACAGATATCCCCCGTGTCTGAAAAGGCAGGATCAGTTAAGCTTTTACAAACAGAGGGTTCTCTCTGCCATAGGTCTCCACAGAAAATGGGCCGCCAGGCCCGAGAGAAAACAGAAGGGGCATTTGAGCAAGTTGCACGACGACACCCAGAATCATCAATTATCCGGCAGACACCTAGCTGGCACAAAGAACCCGAGAACACTAAAACTATGTTACAGGGTTCGACTAATGAAACAGATGGGATTACCATGAACATCATTGAAGGTGCCACCTCCAAGGATATAAAAGCAAGGTCTCCACTGGTTCTAATGAGGCCTCCAGTTCGTACAAAACCAGAAGTAATTACTTCAGCAGGTGAGCAAAGCCTACATATAGTGGAAAAGTCATCTGGGAGAGGTGTTCTTGCCATGTCAATATCGGAGAAACAAGGTCCAGAATCCCAAACCACTAATGAAAAAGATACCCTTCCTTTGCAAACAGTCAGTCCTGCAGTGGAGCATTCAAAACAGTTGCATTTATCTCTATTACAGAAGCCAGACGTGGATAAGGTAGATGTAAGCTCACCAGTAGCCATTCAGGATTTGTCTGAAACAGGGGTTCCTCAAGTAATATCTCCAGTTTCTTCAACTGGTTTAACAAGAATGAGAAAACTAAAGATTAGGACATCAATAGGAACTGATGATCAACCTGAATCCAGCACAGCAACGCAATCAGCATCTCTCCACAGCCAGCAGGAAATGCTAACGCTAGATAACACCAATAAGGCACCTGAAATTTTGGTTCAGAGTAGCATACACAGGTTATCTAAGTTGCACAAGCCAAAAATAACACCGCATGAGGAAATGCAAGCACCTCTGCATAGAGAGGCTGAAGTCACCTCTCCAATGATGGCACCAGATTTGGCCAGTTTCAAACATATAATCACAGGCGTCACTGCTCCTGATTCAAAAAAGCTAACTGAAAAACCAGACTTTGGTGTTTCCATTTTAGCCGTCGAGGAAATACCAGAAGGAAGGACGGAAAGCCGTATTCAAATCTCCCCTGATTATAAAATCGAGGAAGATAGCCATATGTTGCATCAGTTAAAAGAAGAACAGCCATCAGTGATTACAGTTGGTAACACTGAAGACACTTCTATGGAAACAACATCAGAACCGGAAGCCAAGTCAAATGTCCCTGAGATACCAGCCTTGGTGATATGTGAAAATGTCAGCACTGTAGAGGATAATGCTCCTGTGATGAAACCAGCTCAGGCAGTAACTGATAGTATCACCGAAGCTGTTGCGTTGCCGGTAGACATGACAATAGTTAAAACACTTACCAGTGAATCCACACCTGTGGCTCGGGTTCCTCTAATGCTTGATGAAAAAGTGGATGTTCCAGATTTACTCCAAGATGCACATGTATTTGCACCACAAGATGGAGAGTCCATAACAGCGAGTGAAGGTTTGGGCATTCCTCTAAATTTGCAAGATGAGCCAACAAAAGCATTAAGTGTTGCAAGAAATGAAGAACCAGTAGTTTTAATAAACGAACAGTGCATTACTCCTATCTTCCCAGAAGTGTCTCACAAAACAGAGTTGTTTGATCAGGGAACGGATCAACCAATGCCAGAAAAGGACAGGATGTGCGATATTGTTCATGTACCTCAGGAGACTTCCATCATTAAGCAGATAGCTCCTGAACTGGAAACCCAGAAAGACAGGAATTCCTCCCTTAGTGAAACACCTGATTGCTGTGCTGTAATTAACAGTGTGCCTGCTATAATTGAAACAGCTGTTCTTATTGCATCAAATGCTATTACGGAAGATGTTGTTGAGGATGTCCCTGGACAGCTGCATGGAGTAATTGAAGGCTCCATGGATGTCGATAAAACTATTGATATGGATATATCAGAAGATATATGTACAGAAATTACCAAAAATGCAGTCCATACCGAGAAATCAGAAGACAAATCTGCTGATACAGACAATAAAGATGAACAAAAACATTCTCAGATGCTGGTTTCAGAGGTGGTTACAGATATACATGAACCTGCTGAACTTATCCCTTCTGCCATGCAGGATGCTCTTCAATTAGACAAAGGCAAAGACGACCGTGTTTCGGATGCACTAGAGCATTCTGGAGTTCGAGATTCAGAAAACTCAACAGGTGCCAAGGAACTTGCTGAACATGCAGAATCAGAGGAGGGGACCATATTCACTTCAGAAATGGAAAAAATGGAGCATGGATCCTCTGCTGATGGACATGAAGATTTTGAAATGTTGGCATCCAAGATTACCACAGACGTGCCGGTAATCTCTGTAGTGCCAGATGACACAAATTCAACTGCCAATGATTTGTCTTCAGTTGATCACCAAACAGTCACCCCTGTTACTGCCCATACATCTTCAGAATTGGAGGAAGCAGAAGGTTGTTCTGTAGATGTAAATACACACTCTAAACTTACTACAGGCATCCAGGAACCAAGTGAGCATGAAGCAGAAAAGACTCCTTTATCTGTCCAGGAAACCAGTAATTTAAATAAGAGAGAAACGTCTGAGCAGGTAATAGCAAAGCAGATATCTTCCTCGTCGGTCCTGGAAACAGACAAAGTAAGTGTTTCTGGAGACCATAATGAAACTATTGAACCAGAAGGTTGCAGAGCAGTTGCATCTCCAGGACCAATCCTTCAAGAAACCCCCAAAAATGTTAGTTTATTTCTTCCACAGGAATTACGCCATGATGAGTCTGTCATACTTTCAGTACATGATGAGGAAAATTCCAATATTGCCGATTCTACAACAATCATGGAAGAGCAGACTCCTAGTATGGATATTACATCGGAACAAACTCATGTGACAGAGTGCCTTAGTGATACATCTACTACCCTAGAGTGTGGTCCTGGAGAACTAGAAGGGAAGACTACTGTAGCCCCTGATTATGCACAGAGTGAAGTTTTAGACCATCGTAGGAGAGAGGGCAGTGTTTCTCCAACACACCCAACCACAGAAATAACACACTCTGGGGAAGAGCAGCAGGATTCTAGTGCGGTGGAAGTGGCAGAACCTGTGGAGGAGGGAGAGCCAGAGCTTACATTAAAAGAATCATCGCGAAGGAGAAGATCCTCCTCATCTTCCTCCTCTACCTCCACCTCCTCCTCTTCTTCACGGTCATCACACTCTTCTACAGACACGTCATCCCGCTCCAGGCAGCATTCCCGCTCTCAATCCTCTTCTCCTGAGAAGACAAAACTGAGATCACGCTCTTCATCATCATCTTCATCAAAGTCTTCATCGTCATCACGCAGTGATAAGGTGAGGTAGCATAGTAAATCTTTTTATTTTAAAACTGTTTATTTTGTGCTAGGGTTTTCTAAGCTGTATTTAATAAAAATAAGAAGCAGGAAAGATTAATAAAGGTATGTACATGAAAAATATCAGCCTTCAGCAAAAATCAGCATCTTGATTAATGGGAATGAAGCCATATGCAGCTTTGTAAAGTATCAATGACTATATGGGCCCAGGGTTTATAGGCACAAGAGGCAAGTCTGAGCTGAGCATCAGTGGGTTATGCAAATCTAATATATGATATTTACAAGTAAAGGGGTAAGGAAATAACGGCAATCAACAAGCAAAATAAAGGGAGCCCCTTATATATAATATAGCTCTTTATTGTCACACATTTGTTTATGATTTAACCTTCTATAGTTTGCTGCTCCCTTTACTTTGCTTGTCGATTGCCTTTATTTCCTTACCCCTTTACTTACTACCTCCTACTTTTTCTTTAACTTTTCCTTTATTCCCTTTAATACCTGATAGCTCTGTTGCCTTTATGCCTATTTTTATACCATTTAAGCTTATTGGGTGCAGATTCCCATTCAGCATGTGTATTTTTGTTTTACTTTTCACTATTTTTTTCTTGTCCCCCAGAGTTTTTTGTTTTTAATGCTTTTAAATGCTGAGTGATGTTATATCTGGCTTTATGCTTTTTTTATAGACAGTTGTTAGTCTGTTTTTCTCCCTGTTTGTGTCCTAGTTTAGTATTTAGATTTATTTTACTGAATATATATTTTCTTTTCCTGTCCTTAAGGTGATTTCTGGCTGCCCCACTCAAATGCAACCTGATGATTTCCAGCCTCTGATGTCTGTGGCCTCCCCGCTTCCAGAGACATCTCAAGTTCTACCGAGTCCCTCTCCACCTCATCCCTCAACACAAGTGCAGCGTGAAGCGTTATCCCGATGGGACTCGCCCTTGCTGCCAGTCTATGGTGAACGCAGGCAGTTGCATGACCCTTCTGAGCAAGTGAGTCAACCCCCCCCTCTTATTTTGCATAAAGGGGTATTTAGGCACTCTTTAACAAAAACAATTTTTAGCTAAAGATTTGCGCATGTTTGCATGTACAGGCAGGGGTGAACAGGTCCGAGGATACAGAGATGAAACTGAAAATGGTTTCAATCATGCATATAGTTTATTATCCAAATCAAAATACATACATAATAATTGGCAATAAAGTGGAATGAAGTAGACTATGCTAACATCCTTTCCTGCACTGGGAGACACTTAAAGCCATATGCAGCTTCACAGCGAATGAAATATCTATATAAGATCATGCTTATTAACTATTCTTTATAAATTCTCTGGTTAATTAAAAAAAAACAGGATTCTCATGCTATATTCCCTATTCTGACAGTCTGGGTTCATCCTTGAGATGATCGCGTACATTGTACTGTGTAATGTAACCCAGCTGCAGCTTGCTATAACAAGTTTTACCGCGTCGGCTTTATATTAGAAAATTGCAACAGGCTGTTGACGTATATATTCGTGATGTAATGTTGAATCCATTGGATCATGTCAGTATATGTTAATAAGATACCTGAATCATGGGTAGATTGACCATCTGTGGCAAGGGCCCCCCCGCTATCTGCTTGCTTGCTGTAGTGTAATTTCAGTAAGCGCTTGCAATGCACACGGAATGAAGACGGTATACTGTGCTGGGTGATATGGCTGCCCAGATTGGGGCCCTCTCTTTTGCTGCAGTTATATTTGCAGAGACACAGATAGACTCAATTAAGGGCATTGGTGATAGCAGAATAGGCTTCCTACTTTCTGGATCAGCCAAGAAGCTCCCTTTGAAGTCACATGGTACATTCAGTAAGTAGAAGCTGCATGGCTGGCTGATTTACTGTGTGAGGATACCTAAGAGAGGAAGCTGCAGCTACAGAAATACAGATACTTTGCAGGCATGTGCTTGGATCTGGGGTTATGACAGTGAGTGTTTATATGCAGGTATGAGTATATTTCTGTAGGAATATCTGTGTAGGAAAGCTGTGCCTATAAAGCATATGAGTCTTTATCTGCATTATGCCTTTTAATGTCTGTGTATGTCAGCGTAGTAGCTTATTGTAAAGATTTTTTTTGATAACGCCTTATCTGATGGGTAATTGGTTATGTGTGGACTGCGTTAGCTTAGTAACTTCCATGCAGTTTTGTGGGAACAAATCTTGCTTCACATGACTGCCCCCTACACTCTGTTTGTAGTTCCTGACCACTAAAATGTGATTCCTGGACCTGATACTGTATATGAAGCTTTCCAATCCCAGGGTATATTGTGCTGTAAGGCACAATGTGTATATAGCTATAGCTATGTAATCAAGTAAAAGTAACCTTTTGGAATCACAAGCATCTATGTATCAATGTTTCTTAAAATATTATATCTTCATCTAAGTTACAATAATGAACAATCTGTTCTAACTAAACACACAAATTACTGTATTGTTCATTCAAACATTTAGTGTGGGTTGGAAAAAGTATGTGAACCCCTAGGCTTATTACTTCAACAAAAGCTAATTGGAGTCAGGAGTTAGGAAACTTTGAGTCCAGTCGTTGAAACGGTATAGGAGATGTGTTTTAGAGCTACTTCCTCAAGAGGCATCTGCTGATGTGAACCATGCCTTAGAAAAAAAAACCTCTGTAACCCTTTCCCACTTTATGCAAATGAAATTTCTTGATTGTTGGTCTTCAAAGAGTTTACATATCATAAGTCCGCAGACAAATTGTTTCTGATTTTAAATAGTATTAAATAGTCTCTATTTAATACTGTGGCCACTTCTCCCTATAAGTGGGTACCCAGCCAACATGACGGTCAATGAGGTAAAAAAAAACAAAAAACCCTACAGTAACATCTAAAGAAGGGTTCATTGGAACTGGTTAACCTATGTTCATGTATCTACTAAGCACAAAACATTGAACAGGCATTGACTCCATGGCAGGACACCGTGGAGGAAGCTGCTGCTGCTCCAACAAAAAAACATTGCTGCATCCCATTTCACAAAGCTACTGGGAGAAATTGTTTTGTTGCCTGGTGAGACTAAGGTTCAATTGTTCAACAAGAAAAAATCACCCCACCAGTGAAGTACGGTGGAGGGAGCATCTGTATTTGGGGTTGCTTTGCTGTCTTGGGCCTTGAACATCATACTATCACCAGTTCCCAAGTTCATTAAGGCATCACACTAGGTAATGTCAGGATGGCTGTCTGCCAGCTGGAGCTCAGCAGAAGTTGGGCGATGCAGCAGGACAACGACTCTAAACATCAAAGTAAATCCACTACAGAATGGTTTTAAAAAGAAAATCTGTCTTTTGGAGTGGCCCAGTCAGATCCCCGACCTTAACCCATTAGAAATGTTGTGGAATGACTTCAAGACAGTCGCTCACCAGACATCCTAAAAATATGGCTGAGCTTAAGCACTCTTATTAGGAGCGGAAGGTGAATGACAGATTATCATTTTGTTTGTTATTGGCTTAGGCACATTGTGTTTGTCTATACTTGTGGCTTAGATGTAGATTACACTTAGATTACACTTTATTACCAATTGATGCAGAAAACCAGGTAATTCCAAAGGGTGAATTTACTTTTTTTGGCACTGTATGTGTGTGTGTGTATAATATATATATTGTGTGTGTATAATATATATCGTGTGTGTATTAATAGCAAATAATACTGTGCAGTCTTATTCCCACTCGCTCACTCCCTTTGATATGTTTGGCCATTATCCTTACTACCAACTCATACACCTCGTTCACAACCTTCTGTATAACTGTTTTTACTTCCTGTCCCTGCTCAGGTGCAAACTAAAAAAATGAGATTAGAGGAGTCTGAAGAACAGGACCAAAAATGTCCGGTGTCAGGAGGGGAACAGGAGGTGGAAGAGGTGCAGAGCCCCGGAGACCACATTGTGTAAGTAACAAAAGGTGGTGGTGAGCAGAGTTGCACACATGCTGTCACACAAGGTTAAACAGTGCACACGATTTCCACACATCCGCGTCATCACACATCGTATCGACAGTCTGCGTGCGCACCACAGATCTTCGTATTCATTAATGTTTATATTTGTCTCATACACAATACATATAGTATAAGCAGCAGCAATATCCCATCCTGCATACCATTGTGTAGCTCAATTATGTTCTGAAACACAGGACAGGTTTCACAAAATAACCATAATTCTGAGAGTTCCTACTGAGCGACAAATCCTTTAACACTTTATACACAGAAGGCACCGTTTCACAAAATGGTTATACCAACACACAACACTTTACAACTGCACCCTAATCACTTCGTGGCACAGCCAAGTCTAGTAGATTACACTCAGCAGGTGTTACACCTACATCCTTATACACTCAATGGACACTCATCTATATCATACTTAATAACTCGTCAGGTTAACACTTTGCAGCCGTCACAGTAACCGTTCATGGGATGTTATCCATAATTTATCCATAATTACTAAGCACTCTGATATCCTTTCTTTAGCTAAGGTGGGTACATTAGTAGGGAACAATTGTGTTTGCAGCAACATCTAATATATAATATAGCAGTTGTTCATTTTATATCATATTCCAAAGAGTCTGGTGCTTTCTATGGGTGTATATTATCTCTTAAATAATGTACAATTGTGTAAAAGCAAATATACATAATACAAAATAAATTAACACAGATTTACAGGTTCATCACTATGCCTTGGGGTTCTCAACATACCAAACATTTCCTATTGGCCCAATCTGTATAAAAAAACAAACAAAAATTACAGGCAGTGTAGTCTCCTAATAATTTCCTGTTGAATAATTATGATTAGTTTTCTATATTGTTACCCATTTTAATTACTTTAGTTAGATTTTAAATGACCTTGATAACAAAATATGATTTGATATGTATTGTAAGCGGGACTGTGCCAAATAAGTGGGGGGTTTTTTTTGGAATAACTAACAACCAACTACTTTTCTGGTTAGCCATTTATGATTATTCCAATACTAGGCTCCACTTGTCAAATTCCGGCCAACTCTATAACTTGTCTGTGACCATGTCAAACATCTTATGGCAATAATCTAAATATTCCGAGTGTAGTTCAGTCGTTCACTAGCAAGTGGAAATTGTACCCAGATTACAAAAAAACATAAGTTTAAGGTGTGTCTAATGTATCATGCCTCCAGTGTGGGATGGATACAAGGATATAGTATATTTATATGGCATATTACAAGGTAAGACTAAAAAAAAAAAAATTAAAAGGAATAGTTCGTATGTTTCATAATCCCAAACAACCCCGAGCTGCTGATATTTACAGCCCCACTAAATTTTATTAGCACAACATCGTGTGCTATAATTGAAAAAAATATATATATTTTAGTACCATATCCAACATTCACTTCATTGCAACAAATGGTGTTCTCCTATGGTATTTGTAGTAGTTTAATACAGACCTTCTAAGAACACCAGGAGAAAGCCAGCATATTATGGGATTTTGATAGTCATTGTGCTAATATAATATGTGGATAGTCTGCTGAAGCAGACACATTTTTCACACAAATGCTACATGCTGTGCCAAAGAGAATAGTAAAGCAGACATTAAGCTCCAGATCTAGATGCATTCTAGAGGTAGTGCTATCTGGAAGAGCCTGCCACCCTGTGGTGGTCAAACATTCTTTACATAGCTCCATAGCGGTTGAAAATGTAACTTTCCTAGATGCAAAAAAAAGTCAAACAATAAAATGGGTATCGTGTAATAGAAGCACATGGTTTAGTAACAGTTCAGTGTGTGTATACATATAAATTGTGAGTGCTCTGCTAAGGTAAAATAGCTCTAAACAATTACACTGTGGGGTGGGCATTTTTAAGTCATAGCTCACTTTGTGAAATTAATAATGCCCAAATGCCCACAATAGATAAAATATTAAACTCCAGGGTTCAGCTATTCCCATATTACAGCTTTACTGACTGCTGTATAAATAGCGTCATGGACTGTACCTTCATTTTCTACAGCCCTGTAGCGTGCATGAATAGCCTTCCTTCACAAACAGGGCTTCATTACCATCGCCATAAAGAATCAACTCAGTGTGGTGATTGAGCAGTAAAGTCACCAGGAGTACCAAATGGCTGCAGGCCTGTAGGTGGCCATTGTACGTAAGGTTTATAGGAGCTAAATTAAAAAAAATTGTTTTCTTAAGTGCTAAACTACATGACTGTTTATTGTACTTTATTTATTGGTGTTTTTTCACAGTATCTCCCTTTTAATGTCCTAATGGCAAGCTATGGTCAGAAATATGGTAGTAACAGAAAGGTGCTTAACCCCTTAACAATGGAGGGTGTAATATTACGTCCTTGCAAAA
>VKOC01023487.1:0-58074 GCA_009364415.1 Spea multiplicata
GTGTATGTGTGTATGGGCAGTGTGTATGTCTGTATGGGCAGTGTATATGTGTACGTGTGTGTGGGCAGTGTATATGTGTGTATATAAGGAGTGTATTTGTCTTATAGTGTATACGTCTGTGTAAGTGTGTGCAAGGGCAGTGTATATTTATGGGGAGGCGTGTGTGTGTGAGCAGTTTATGTATGCTTGGGCAGGCGTGTATAAGGGTAGTGCATATGTGTGAGTACTGGCAAGTGTGTATGTGCAGGCAATTGCAGTCTATGTGTGTGTATGAGCAGGCATGTCGTACTTAAAGGGAAGAGAATGAGTCCCTGTAACACATGTTTAACTCAGGGGCGCCTAGGGTTAAATCCAGGCCTATTTCTGGTTAAAATGAGTGCGTGTGTCACTGTATGTAGCATTTGGACACTTGGTCTAGGGCATCACTAATACAAAGCGCCACGTGTTAATCTAAGGGTAGGCAGAGTAAGTGAAGGATGTGTTTGAATGCGTGTCTGGGTGTGATAGCGTATGTTTGTGGGTTTGTTATTGTGCACATCTGTTTTTATGGGTATGTTAGTATGTTCCCAGGTGTGTTATGGTGGGCATATGTCTAGGTATATTAGGGTGGGAATGTTTTAGGGTGTATTATTGTGTGTGTGTGTATGTTATTCAAATGTTTAAGTGTGTGGATATGATCCTGTGTGTATGACGTGTTAGGAGTCTTAGATGGTTCCTTCAATACATCATAGTAGTTTCTGTGGCCGGGTCCAGTGGGGTCCATCTGTGGTTGTAAGATTTCTCTTTTTTGTGAGTTTCTGTGGGAATTTTCTCCCATTCATCCAGTAGAACGTTTTATGAGCTGAAGGATAAACCAAGACATTTTGGACAGCACTATGCTTCTAACTTCATGGGAACAGTTTTGGGGAAGGTCTGTGCCCAGAGTACAAAACAAGGTCCATAAAGGCATGGTTGCAAAAATTCCCCACAGAAACTCTCCAAAATCTTGTGGAAATCGTTCCCAGAAGAGTGGAAGCTGTTAGAGCTGCAAAGGGGGACCAACTACATATTAATGTCTATGTATTTACAATGCAATGTCATAAAAGTCCCTGTTGGTGAAATGGTCAGGTATACCCTACCAGTTAAAATGCTATCCCCCCCAGATTTTTAGGGCTTCCTACGCCCATGCACCTCTTTTTAGTTTCGTCTCACACAATTCTGTTTCGTTTTTCACACTGTGCATGTGTGACTATGAATTACTTTTGTTGATTGAAAGAATTTGATTCAAGTCACAGATTTTCTGTACAATGAAAATGACCATGGTGAAACCAGATCCCTTGATGATTAGCTCAAACAAGAACAGGAAATGCTAAATTTGTACTCAGGAGCATCTCAACTTTTTTGGCTTCCTGGAGGGTTGTGTCCTTTGGCTGCCACCCCTCCCTAAAGACTTCGGTGCCCTTTGGGGGTCCTAAAAGATCCTGCCTTAGTCTTTACCAGAAGTCCCAAAAAGAAGAAGAATGCAGATTCAGCCCTGCCACATATGTAGCACATTTTTTTTTACAAAATGAAAGGGAAGTACAAGGTACTTTAAACTCCTTCAAAAAGTGTATAACATGTCATGATGATGTAAATAACAATAGATTACATCACATCATTGTATCAAATGTCATGGACCAATTGATAAATACTATGCCCATATATGCCTTTATAGCTGTATTCTGAAGGCTACCTTGTGTATGATAACTAAATATGTTTTGTCTTTGAATAAATGCAATTAAGTCTACTTTTTGCACAGGCCTTGCTGAGAACCAAGGATTATTAATTGAAAGACGCTGTGGAGTTGAATTTCTTCACCTGCCACTCTGTAGAGACTTTTTCCAGGAACTCACATGGAGGGTGCTATTGAAGAATCACAGATTATCACAGGCTGATCCTCAGCTTGCTTAAAGACTACTCTACCTTTAAGTCTTGATGAGTAGGACCAACCCCCGATCTCCTGCTCCCTCCAGACTCTTGCAATATCTTTTTCCACCTATCTCCACCCTTCCAACATCCCCTGGTGTCATGCCACAATATCAGTTTATTTTGAGCCCCTTGTAATGGTATCTCCCTTAAGCTAGATGGTCCATGTGTGGGCTGCCATGTTTGAGTCCCTTGAATTGCCTTCTGTTTTTGCTGTTGTCATGATTACTGATGCATGTAATTACTGACATTACTGATGTCAATGAGTGTTGGTGCTAGAAAGTAAAGGTTGAGTATCCCTTATCCGAAATGTTTGAGACCAGTATTTCAGATAAGAGATAATTGGGGGTAATTCTCACCTGTGTCTCTCCGTTGTTCAGGCTTTTCCTCATGGACCCAGAGCGCTTCCTGTCCGGTGTCTATGCTTACCCAGAGCACCTCCGGTCTGGAAAAAAGGAGGAGAAGTGCTCTGGGGAAGCCTGAACAATGGGCCAGAATAGATCTGGGATGGCGGGGAGAAGCCTAAACAACGGGGCAGACAGAAGAAGCCGAAAAAGGCAGGGAGAGGATCCACTGATTACAGGAAGGGTCAGACAACTCTCTCCTGTCCCCCCTCCTCTCAGTCTTCAGTATCTCATCTGAATTTCTTTTACCTGAAAAAAATAGTTTTTGAATCATTTCGGATAAGGGATTTTCGGGTAAGGTATACTATTTTTATTAATACACTGGACACACATGTTATGCCTGTAAATCCTTGGTTAAGCTGTCAATGTTTGTGATCATTGCTGCATTGCCACATATATGATACAAATGTTCTGTCTTTGCATAAACAAGCATATCAGATATACTTCTTTAAGTAGGGGTCGGGTTTAGCAGAGACAGCTCAGTCCTAAATAGCTAAGAGGACAGACTTGCCCATTTACAGCATGGACCATGGAACCTCATACTACCTTATACTACCGGTGCTACAAAACAAGAACCTTCCCATCATGTAGTACATGGCTCCTTGTGGCCACTCCTGTCTATTGTTTGCAGGCCAACACCAAGAAGAAGACTGATATCATCATGGGCACTAAAATAGAAAGGGTAAAGTTCACCATGTGCATAGAGCCACGTGGGGAGTGTCTGATACCCATACTATGCTGAGAGTTATACCGTAATACAGCTCTGTGGCTGGCTCACATCCAGCCATGCCAGACCCCAGAATGTAACACTGTAAAACAAATAATTGTATGTACACAAAATTTCCAAGTATGCAGCACAACCTCTTAAGTATAATTACAGTTCGAGTACTTCTCTCCATGAAAGCATATTAAATCCAAACACAACCCAAATGGAAAAAAATACAATTGTAGTGTTTAATGCTGCTGTGTCTGGACTACTTAATGTTGTCATTTTCATTACCAAATATATTATTACTAAAAGAACAGTTAATGAAGTATTTGTTCCTCCATATACAATTCTGTATATATCTTGCTGCTGAGAAAACATTAAATCCCATAATATAATAAGGCGAATTCACACCAAGGGTGTATAATTCATTTCTAATGCCACTTGGGAGAAAAAAAGCATTGCTTATTAATAAACTGGAAAATAAAAAGATGCAAATATGTATTTAAATGATAAAGAGCTGTTATGGCTTTTAGTAAAATGTGCTTGTAAATAAGAAAATATACAAGTGTAATGGCTTTTAAAACAGCTGTAAATGGGGAGGGGGATTGTCAGAAAGCTTTGTTTTGTGAGCTACTTTGATATGTAAAGCCCATTCAAAAAGCTCTGCTCTCATGAATAAAAATCTAAGAAGCAAAGATTATAATACATAGTTTTATGGAACAATACACCTCCATCATATGATTTAAAAACAAAAAAAGCTTGATGTAATAGTTAACTTGTCAAATAGTTTACAGGTGGTAAAGGTGCACAAATATATACCGCCTTACTACCTGGATTGTGATTACTTGGGGGTTATATGTAAATAACGTAATAAAGTGACATAGGCTTAAGGTAGGCTCTACCAAAACATCCCGCTTGGCCCAGTTCTACTAAGAAGTGTTATAAAGTGCTACAGCGTGTTCAATGTTCCTATAAAACTGTACTTAAGTAAGGATAAAAAAAGTGTTTGTTGTAACTCTCCCGATGATACATTATATTCACAAATAATTCTGGGTTAATAAGGACACAATATCTGGGTTCCTCATTGTCAACTAAAGGTGTGGGTTGTTTTCTCTTGAGATCAGCCCTCTTCGAGGTAAGTAAGTATGTATGCAATATAGGAAAACTCTGGGAATTAAGGATTTGCTGGTTAATCTAGAGTATCGCTTTACATATTGACAAGTCAAAGTTTCCACGAGGACAGATTGGTTAACACATTTGGAGAGTCACTACTTAGACTTCATTACGGGCTATTAAAGGGGCACTTGTGTACTATAAAGTCGTCACCTATTTTCTTATTTAAAAAAAGTAGTTTTCAATTACAGCATAATAATATTTCTGCACCGTTCCAAGTGTACCGACGTTTGTACTCGCATCATCACAATACAGATGGAGAACATTTTGGCACCGGATTCCCTCACATGCTGTTCATGGACCACCCAGAGTATCTGCCCAAGTGACCAGCCAGTAACTTTAGAAGTCCCAAGAAGACCTTCCCATTCTACGGTTTGAAGAGAAATCCCCTGATGCCTGATTCTCCCGATGAATCAATCAAGGAAAGTTGTCAATTTCAGTGTATAATTTCCAGGCCGTATTTTGATTTTGTCCTGTTTAAGAGTTTGTTCTTACATCCTTGCACTGTGGATAAATAATAGGTACGTAGCGCCCGGATGATACACAAGTACCATTAAAGGGTTACTATTTTAATAGTCCCAGAGTCACCTCATTTAGAAAGTTCCCAGGTATGTTGGAAAGTACATTATAAATACATTGTGCTAGCGATAACAAGGGGAAATTAAATCTCTCTTATTTGTAGGCTAGCTAATTGGCTAATTCAGCGTTCTGTTTTGCAAAATTGTCTTCTACAAAGTGATACCTTGTCACGTTTCAAAGAGAGATGAACTTTAACTTTTTCCTGCTGATTCCCTGTGATATATTTCCATATGATATCCCTTTCTATGCATATTTACGGCGCCGACATAAATATTCATGTATTCTTTGCCTCATTATACTGTTAATTCGAAAGCCTATGGCAAGATACACATTTGCCTTATGTGATTCAGAGTTTGCCCTGCTGGTGTCTGTTCTGTGAGCAGAATGACCTCTAAAAATAGATGCGTTAGCGTCTGCCTGGTCCTTGGACCATCTGTCTGCGCATTAATTGTGCTATGATTTTCATGTTTCCTGTGGTGGATAAATAGGTTAGGTGTCTTAAACTTGATGCTAACATAAATCCTAATAATTATGAGCCTGCCAGCATAGTACTTCTGACAGTTCATTTGCCTTCGCCTGGAGAAAATGGTGCTTTATCATAACATTAAAAAAAACTGTAAGTAAACAAACAAGCAACTCCAACACATTAAAACAACCCTCCAAGCTCCCCAAAAAATATATTTTCTGGATCCCTGAAAACGTGCCTAAACATTTGAATTTTAAAACAATCTGAAGTTTGAAAAACATATTCTTCTTTTCTCGCCCCAGGTTTTTCCAGTGGATACGTATAAGCCTGTAGATGCCGCTAGATAAGGTATCAAAAAGTGGCATATTGTGTCCGCATTTGCATGTCTCTTCCCAGAATGGTAAAATGTAATGGATACTTTGGCTCCTTATTGACACGTGTATATTATTATTCTTGCTTTACTCTGTATGGGGAAGGATACTGTCCCATTTCTGTTGACGTTAATCTTACTAAGTGTACATCATACGGCCTCTCGCTTGGTGTTCATAGACAGGAGTGAAATAGTGGCAGGCCTGGACTGGGTTAAGGCTACACCTTACTACTCACAGTTGAAAGGATACACTGAAAAGCACATGGACCCTTCCTAGAACTTTTTTGTGTTTTTCTTCACTAGCTTAGCCTATAATAAGTGTTATATAGTATAATGTAATTGCACTTTCTGCACGTGTGGAGTCTGCTAGATTGAGAATATTCAGTCACAGTGGGCCCTGGTCCCTGAAAACCTGCTTTTGTGTAGAGGATGTGGTTTGCCATTTTTTGGCGCATACATTCCCTTGAACATTTTAGTGTTTTTTTCAGTGGGCCCTTTGCATAGAGGGGCTAAGAAGATCCAGCCCTCCATTGTTTTTGCCTGGGAGGGAAGGAAGGCAAAACATAATCTTTCAGGGATTGCAGCTCCAGAAGACTGGGGACCTTCTACATTCCATGGCCTTACAATGGCACAGGCACCAACACCCATAGTCACTAACTAGGTTAGGCACGATACTTTGTGGTTTAAAAAAAAAAACAAGCAAAAAAAATTGACCTAATTCTGGTAAACCTTAATAACATGGGCCAATAGAGCCAGAACTCCTTTTGGGGATGGGAGACAAGAAGAATTAAGACCTGTTAGTCCGCTGCGGCTTTTGTTTCCTGTGCTCTGTACTATACATCAAGCCCGTGGGGCTAATGGTGTTCTGGAAACACAAACTTAAAACGTATTGAAACTGAAGTCTCCTGAGGCTCAAAATGCTTTTAAAAATGAATTGTGTTTTTCAAAGCACCATGTAAATGACTGGCCTTTTGTCACGTGGGGAAACAATAGCTGTGGAACCTGAAATGTATGCTCTGCTTCTCAGGGAGAACCGTCAGTCTTCAGAAACATAGTTGTTTTAAATCTATAAGTTCAGTTGTAAAGCCCAAGGCAAGCTACTTGTCAAAGAGATTTTAAACTACTTCTATATTTTAAGGACATCACATTTGCCAAGCAACTGTTCCTGGGAAGTACTACTAACATTTCAGTGTGATTTACAACAATATACAAAGCCACAGCCATCTAGACCAGGTGCCATGATAGGTCAATAATAGATCTTGGGGATATTGTAGGTGCCATCAGCGAAGTTAAAAATTAAAAACATTTTATGCAAATGCACAGATCATTTCAGAAAAACCACATTACAAAATTCTGCGGCTTCGTATTTCATGGAATTATAAGCATATTAAACAACAGTTAAACAAAAACACTCTCAGTTAGGTATAATTGATCAAATGACACAGGTAGGATGTTCTTGGTACGTGGAGTCCATGTGCTTAAATATATTAGACAGCATACGATTCAGCCCATGGCAGGAAATGCATTAAAATTTAATTTATTAGTTAATACTATCAGAAAGCATACAAAAAGGATCATTAAAACACGAGTACAAAACACAAAGTGAAATACGTTACTCAAACCAATCAGAAACATCTCTCCGGAGCTAAAGAAATGTTCTGATGCCTGCCTCTAAGCACGTTTGGTGTAGTAATGATACATAAAGGCCCCTGCATGCTGGCAGCTTATCTCATTAGATCAGCTTGTCAGCGTTCAGGCATGCTGAAGCCTGGTCAGTGATTGCACACAATGAATGTGTGTATTGACCTCACAGGTACCTCCCAAAGCCTTACCTAATAAAAGAGCTCTTGTGGGCTTCAAGTCAATAATTATAGTAATCAGAGCCAGAACCCACAGAAGCAGGTGCACCCGAGGTGCAAAAAGGGTGTCAGATTTGAAAATGTGTATGACCCACCATACATTGTGTACCGCCATCTTCATGGAGTTTGCGGGCATGTTCATGTACGTACTAGAGCCCTGCGCGGGACTGTTTTCTTAATCCCGCTGAATTGCTGACCAATGTGTTCCACTCCCGCCCACTCCAGCAACATATGTGTCCAATCCCGCCCGCTCCCGCAAACATTCTGTCACAGCTTTTAGAGATAGCGAAGAATTTCATTCCCTCATATAATCATTCCCAGATACTCATTCATTCCCTCATTCATACAAACTCCCCCACCCCTTTAACTGAACTGCAGATTTCCTGCGCACTCCCGCAAGGCTGCCTTTGCGTTGCTCGTACACAGTGTCTCTTCTCTTGATCCGCCCAGGGGAAGCAGGAACTGAGCAGTGTCGTGTGAAGTGACGTAGATTCATGGGACTCCGCTGGGTTCCTGGGCGGAACAAGAGAAGAGACGCTGTGTGCGAGCAACGCGATGGCAGCCTTGCAGGAGTGCACAGGATCATTGGGACCCGCAGGTACATTATCTCACCGCCCGTAACGCTTGAAAAAAACGCCCGCACCCGCAAGTTTTTTGACGGGTCCCATGGGACCCGCATCCCAATCCAGTCCTCTATTACGTACAACAACATATGTTTGATAAACTTTTCTTAGAAAAATAAATATTACAATGGGACTCTAATGCAAACTTTACAGAGCTAAAAGGAAAGAAAGAAATGCATGAAATGTCCTGAGTGTTTACACTATAAAATATACAATACATAAGCAGCCATTGTATTCTTATTCATTGTCAGTTAGTGCATAGTTTCGCAAACACTCCCAACACCACACCTGCCATTGCCCTAACCCGTTATTGGCAGATGTAGGGGCGGTGTCTAGACTACAATACCCATAATGCCAGGGGTGCATCGCTCCTGTCGCTCGGTAGTGACGTCAGAGCTGGTTTTGGTGAGCTTTTGCTGGGAGTTGTGAGCGGTTCTGTGCTGAGAAGCCGAGTACTGACTGCTCTTCGGTAATCTGGTAGCCCCCGTGACTATATATAGAGAACATGGCTCTTGCAGGACCCCTCAAAGTGTGCATCGTAGGCTCGGGAAACTGGTGAGTAGACCCCGGTTTGTATTAAACGGGTAGTATAAAATAGAAGTTATTGAATTATTATTCGTTTGGGGTCCGAAACGCTCAATCAGCATTACCGTGTAGAGCTTACCTCTATTTAGCCGTTTGGTTGCAGTGCGTTACTCATTGCCCTTGACAGTCAGAGGGTGACTTTACATGTTTTATGTAAAGTTTGTGGCGTCACGGTGATGATGTCGCTGAGTGAATGCTGTATGACCTAATATGATTATTTGCTATGCTAAGGACATGCTTGATTTGTTCCATGATGCACTGTTAACCTGTTGATTGCCAAGTTCTTTCCGCAAATGACTAGTCACGCTGCGTGTGAATGACTTCTGTACAAAGTATATAATTTTTAATTCATAGTATTTGTTTTTAATGACAGTATACATTTGAGCTGCTCTGAATAAATTATTTTGCATATGAAGGAGAATCATGTAAATGTACCTATATGGCACCTTCTATCATCAAGAAGCCCATCTAATGTCTCTAAGTACAAGTTGGAAAATGGGTTAAATGACTAAAGGAGCTTAACCCCTTAATGACAAAGCCTGTACATGTACGGGCTCAAAATGCATTGTTTTCAATGGGTTTAGGGACCGCCCAGTGTCCTTAAGGGGTTAAACTTCACACTTGCTGATGAGAAGCTTGCCAGAGTTCTGTCTCTGTCCCTTCTAGGTTGTACATTTGTTTAAGCACCTGTGTTTTATTTAGTTTCATGTTAATACTGCTTGTCATGTCTTGTTTACCCATTGTTCAGTGCCATAATCAGCAATAATTATAGGCACAGGATACAAATAGCCCGTTGAGAACCATCTCAGCTGCGCGCTGTACTCCTTACCCTCATGTCTGCATCTATTAGGAGCGGCAATACATTTATAACTTGTCCGTATTGGCATGTTGCTTTTAACTGGCGGACTGATGTTAATACTAGTTTGGTTTAGCCCCATTCCCCTCGGTGATAGACCATATCTGAACTGGTTTGCGCTTTGTCCCAAGGGCGACAGTATATAGAAACGGGAAAACTTGTTTCTAATTTAAGTGTGTAGTGTGTGTATGTATGTACACTCGCCAAATTACACAGTTGGTTATTAGTTGGTCACAAATTAGTTTGGTGTCACAGATGTCATTACCTTTGGGGCCTCTCTCCCTTCATGATCGGCGTGGCAAGTACAATAAAGGCCGCTGCGTAAGAAACGTGTGCTGCGATATATATCATATCCTTGCACTCCGTGGAAGCGCAGTGTCTTTTAATGGGGGTCACCTCAGCATAGCCTCTATAGCGTAAATAGGCTGGCTGGGGAGCTCAAAGATCATTGTGCATCGAGACACTCGGGGGTAGTACCAGGGGAGCTGCCACCCTAAGCCTAGTCGGCCTAAACCACAACCATTATTATTGTACGAGTGTGTTTTTGTTTCCCAGGTACCGGTAGCTTCCTCAGAGAACACCCTTGCTGCTGGGTGCCATGAACTATGAGCGCATCAAAAAATATATTGATCAGATGGGTACAGGTTGGCCATAAACAACAACCCCCCCCCACAAATGTCACAAGGTATAGATAACAAATCTATGCATGTTCCCTCAAAAGGAAATTTTTAGTTGGCGTATATGTAACACGGATGCCGAGATTCATGTTAACGCAAAAAAAATGCATGTTGGCACACGCCTGAGCGATCCAGTAACAAACATGTCTCGTCCTAGATCATAGTCCCAACCCCAGGTTTGAAGAACCCTGCTGTTGATTGTATGTTTAGAACGTCCTTAATGGAGTGTTTTTGTTTTTTGTGGGGTTTTTTCAATGAAAGTAGAGTTGAATTAACTCGATTCTTTTGCAGCTTGTGCCTTATTGAAATTACCAAAAGGGAAAAATGTGGGGAAAAGGGTTTTTGTATATTTTAAATATTGGATGCTCTGGTGAAGTATTTGTGTTCATTCAGTACTGGTTGCTTTCGTAGCGTGAACAGTCCTGAAAATAGCCATGGTACAATTGACCTCAACAGATGCGGTTTACCATTGTCATTGAATTGTTTTGTCTTAAGTTTTTTTTTTTTTTTTTTTTTTTTTTTTTGTTTGGAAATCATAGTTAATTAAGTGCAACGATAATGTCGCTATGCTATAAAATCCCGTGCAATAGAAGATAAAACATAATATAATATTTTCCTTGGCTTTGTTGTGAAGAAAATGGTTGTATGTGAATATGCTAAGTGAACGGCTGTCGTGATGCATAACTAGCCTGTAGGGCCTTATTGTTCACTGATCTGACAGAACATTATGAATATTACATCCCTGGCCCATTAATTAGTACCCTCGATAGTGTCGGCTCTACATAATGGATTGCCAAAGGTGCTTATTTCCCAGATATGGCAAACGGGGGCACATTGAATAAATCCAGATTTGGGGGCTGTGCTCATTGAAGCTCACAGGCAAAAGAGAATGTAGACTTCATATATTGAAAATACCATAGGGAGACTGATCCATCAGACCAGGCCACCTTCTACCATTGCTCTGTGGTCCAGTTCTTATGCTTACATGCCCATTGTAGGTGCTATCGGCAGTGGACAGGGGTCAGCATGGGCACCCGGACTGGTCTGCAGCTACGCAGCCCCATCCGCAACAAACAGCAATGCACTGTGTGTTCCATCACAACCAGCATTAACTTTTTCAGCAATCTGAGCTACGGAAGCTCGTCTGTTGGATTTGGCCTCACGGGCCAGCCTGAGTACCAGCTGCAGTGTTGAAGATGCCCTGAACCAGTTGTCTAGCCATCACAATTTTGTCAGTCGCTCAGATCATTAGGCTTGGCCATCTTTCTTGCTTGCAACACAAAATCAACTTTGAGGACGAAATGTTCACTTGCTGCCTAATATATATCCCACCCACTGCCAGGTGCCATGATAACAAGATTATCAGTGGTATTCACTTCACCTGTCATGTGGTGTTATGGCTGATCGGTGTATATTAAAATATACATGGTGGTTACCAGACATGAGCAGTCTCAACTTATTTTTTAAATCTTTTGCTTATAGTTGAAGGGCTATAGTAAGAAAATAAAAAATATTTTTATTTTTCTTCTAGAATAGGGCTGGACAAGCCCAGATGCCAGGTCGTCATGGCGACTAGAAACCACTTCCTGGCGCCCAGGGTTTTGCAGGGCTGCCATTTTTTATCTGAATGACACTTTAGTATGCACACTTGCATACTAATATGTATAGTGCTGGAGTGAGTGTGTATACTGTAGAGTCAGAGTGTGTGTGTGTGTGTGTATGTATGTGTATATATATATATATATATATAGTGTGTGTGTGTATAATGGTGTGGTACTACAGTGTGTCTTTTACAGTATGGCATTGGCATATTGTGTGTGTATTAGTCTATAGCAGGGGTTTCCAAGTTTTTTCTGCAGTGGGCCACTTCATCAGAATTGTATAGGTGCGAGGGCCGCACTCATTTTTCACTGTGAGAAAATATGGCCTTTAATAAGATACGCAGATTAAAATAAAGTAAATGACACAAAACCTTTCTTTTCCTCACTGATTTCTGGGCCTAGAAAGTTTTGTGACTACAAATTCAGGATTCTGGATAAGTAAAAATGAAATAGTTCTATTTATTCTAGAGATGGACCAAAATGAAAATTCAGGGTTCACTTAGCCGAAACAGAAAACGACCCCCCACCTTTTTAAAAATAATAAAAATCCCATACTCTTAATAAAAGTAAGTTACACACCAAAATTGTACAAAAAAATTAATAACAATGTAAAAATATATATATAAATATTATACCCCGTGTTGGCTCGAGTACAGGCCGCACCCTAAAAGTTTTTTTGTTTTTTTTAAAGAAAAAATGTAATTTAAAGTGTAATAGATATGCTGCCACTCTGTGTGTGTTAACCCTGAGATGTGCCCCCTCCTCTGGTGCCGGAAGTTGTATACTGTTCTGCGTAGAATAGATGTCCCCCACCGGCCCCGCAAGCACGTCTGCGCCATGCTTTTAGACAACCTCCCGTGCCGGCAGGGGAGGCTGTCTGAGCGTTTTGGAGAGTAGGGTGCAGGTCCCCTGCACCGCTGCGGGGGATCTGTATCCTAACCCGGCACCCAGAACTGCATTAGCTGGGCAATACGAATTGCCCCGAATATAGGCCGCACCCCCACTTTAAGTCTTTAAAGTGGGGGAGCGGCCTATATTTGGGGTTTAGCACAGGAATGCGCAATTCGTATAGGCCGGAAAAAGTGCGGCCTATATTCGGGCCAATTCGGTGTATGTATGTATGTATGTATATGTTATGATTGTTAACAGCAATCTCAGGCATACCCAGATTCCAGCATGTACTGGTTGGCTGGGCATGATAAGAGCATGATTTCTCTCAAAAATCATATATAAATTAATGTTGTATTTTTTTTGGTCCAATGTTGGTGTGTTAACCACACTTTTATTAAAAGTAAGACACCACAATATGACTTGGCATGATAGGAGTGTGACTGCTAACGGCAATCACACTCCTTTTTATACCCAGGCAACCAGTAAATGCTGGAACCTAGGCATGATGGGACTGTGATTGCTCTTAGTTGTTAGCAATCACACTCCTATCATCCCAAGTCAGCCAGTACAGGGTGGCTGTAAGTGCAGAACCCATACTGCTGGCAGGTTTCAGCATGATAGGAGTGTGATTGCTAACAGCAATTACAGTCCCATCATGCCTAGGTTCCAGCACTTACACATCCATGCTATCACACACACACAAATTCATTCATTTACAGATTCATTCCCTCAATCACGCATACTCATTCAAACACCTTCCCCCACCCCCTTACTTGCACTACAGCTCTCGATGTCGATTACAGACTTCAGCAGGGGGCGCGGCCTCCTTCTGCCTTCTCTTGTACTGCACAGAAGAAGCAGGACTGGAGCAGAGTCATGTGATGTCACGTGAACTCTGCTGAGTTCCGCTTCCTCTGTGGAGTACAAAAGACCATCCCACGGGTACCCCTTGCCCCCCCCCCCCCGAGGTCCCGCGGGCCGCATGTTGTATGCCCCTGGTCTATAGTGTTGGCATGTGTGTACATGAGCGTCGAATGTTAGCGTGTGTTACTGTATGGTGTTAGAGTGTATGTTGGATACATGTGTTCAGTCGGCAGGAAGCCAGCTATGCAACAAAGTCCATACAGATTTTTTGCCACAGGTTTAAGGGTTGTATGGGTATGCCCTAAGGGGACTGAAGGGGTTAAGCTTTCTGCATTTGTTGTTGGGTACTGCATTGTTTCCATATTAACGTGTTTTCATGTTTAAAGACTATGCAGTATAAAGGGATTAACAAAAAAACAGTGTTTACATTTTTTTTTTATTGGAAAATGTTTTATTACTATGAAGCTGGGTAGAAATTTCAAATCACTCGATTCCTGCATTAGCGTCTACCTAAAGTGGATTTAGTTTATTGATAGTCTTGCAAGCTTTCACATTGAAATTAACTCCAATTTCTTGCCTGCCTGCAGGGGTTCTGCTGTTGCAAAAATTATAGGGAACAATGTGAAAAACACGCAGAAATTTGCTGCGACTGTCAACATGTGGGTGTTTGAAGAACTCATAAACGGGAGGAAGCTTACCGAGATAATCAACACCGACCACGAGAACGTGAAATATCTCCCCGGGCACAAGCTGCCAGACAATGTGGTGAGACTTGCTTGCTGCTTATCATTTTTTTTATTTTATACATGTATTTCATGTCTCAATACAGAGCTGTGGTTATTGCGTCAAACATTGAAATAAAACTACTGACCGTAGTTTAGTGTTCCATCGTGAAATTTGGGCTAACATGACCTTTTTAATACAAATATGTGATTGTGCAGTAATGACTACACATATTCTCTTTACAAGCTGATTCAAACACTTGGATTACTGGAGTTGGGAAAACATTTGATATAATCCAGTAATCCCTGCCGAGTGTTATAAAGCTTTGTCTGCGTTTCCCTGTGTTTTGACAGGTTTTAGCCTGTGAAGGAGTTAATATAATGTTGTTTATGTCTATTTTTCCTGAGACTGCTGCCTTCATCCCAGCCTGTAGCTGATTGCCCATTGTGAATCTTGATTGCCCGTGGGGAGGAAAAGGGGGCGCTGTGTATATAATCACAAGTGCTGTTTTGGGGCTTGGTATTCTTCCAAGTAAACGGCTAGAACTGGCAGGATTATTGCCTTTCTTCATACCAGTCAGCAAGGTGCTGATTACAATTCTTTCTACTTTTTCTTTACAGGTCAAATGCACACTGCTATCCGTGGAGCACTGTCTATTTTTATTATAAAAGTTATTACATTTTATCAATGCCTATTTTTATTTTGGATGTAGCCTTTAATGACCCTTAGGGTCACTCTATACCTATAAATCGTCAGTGGTTCCATGTATCCTCTTCTTACTGTCGTCAACCAGCCACTAGGAGCTAATGCAGTCATGTCCCAGCGGTGGGGGGGGGGGGTGGCGGCATGTTTGTGTGCTATACCAATACTCGCTGATCAGTGGGCTTCCAAGTCTTCAGGTAGTGTATCTCATAAAAACTATTTGCAACCTGTGATACTTTTTGTACGTGGTGCCATCCAACTCTTGATGTCTTATGTACACTTAAAGTATTTTTGCGTATATTGTAATGGTGTATGCTTTCTTTTCTTGAGGAATACCAATAACAAAAGTTATGGTGGGTAAAGGTGATGGAAAACCCTTCCACTTAAAATTAAGGGGGTAGTAGAAGCATTATTATACACTCGTCTACAGACACCAGACAAGCCAGAAGGCTTTTTTCCCCCCCTCCTCGGAAATCTAATGGTGCTGCCACAAGGGATTGTGGGTAGGTGCATTCAAATAAGGTCAATATTTTGTTGAGGTGTAGAGATCGAATATCACAGAATGAAATTGCAAAGGTCACTTTCCATAATCCTATATTGTGCAAATCCCAGCTTCCATAAGCAAAGTACATACTATGTGTAGCTTTAATGAAGACGGTGAGTAAGGGATGTGTCTTGTGAAGAACTAGTTCACATTTACTTCAATTCTACGTATTGCGGAGCTGTGGGTATCCCGTCATCTTCTGCTGTGGAGGAATTCTGAGGAGTCCAGTGTTTACTATTTAATGACTGTAGTCTGGATGCTCTTTTTTATGTAAAACTGATTGATGCTGTTATGATGCGTACATCAGTTACCTGGTATAGACTGTTTTAACACTGTCTTTTGTTATTTCCAGGTTGCTGTTCCAGACCTCAGTGATGCAGTGAAAGATGCCGACCTCCTGGTTTTTGTCATTCCTCACCAATTCATAAATAAAATCTGCCAGGAAATCTCCGGGAAGGTGCACAAGAAAGCTCTTGGGATAACGCTGATTAAGGTGTGAATAATCACTCATTTCACACTGGCTAAAATTCATTAGCCATGGCTGATAAAATCTTCATTACTAAACTTAAAGAAATTTAGCAACGATAACTTCTGTGTAACCGAAAACATTGTGATCAACTCAAACTCCCTGCTCGACCCCTTGTAATCTGGTTTCCGCCCACAAAACTCGACTGAAACTGCTCTCACCAAGGTCACAAACGACCTTCTATCTGCTAGAAACAATGGCCACTAATCTGTCCTAATCTTACTTGACCTCTCTGCTGCTTTTGACACAGTCGACCACCCCTCCTACAGACTCTCAGCTCTCTTGGTCTCTGTGACACTGCTCTCTCCTGGACTAACCCGTATCTTTCCAACAGATCCTTCGCTGTGTCTTTTGCTGGTGAATCCTCCTCTTTAATGCCTCTGTCTGTTGGAGTACCTGTCCTAGGTCCTCTACTATTCTCCATCTATGCTTCCTCACTTGGAAAACGTATCGACAGCTTTGGCTTCAAATACCACCTCCTATGCAGACGACGCACAAATCCTATCTCTCCACCTCCAATCTCTCTGCACCTGTCCTCTCTCTCAGATCAGCAGCTGCCTATCTGGCATCTCTTCCTGGATGGCCTCTCACCACCTCAAGATAAATGTCTAAAACTGAGCTCCTTCTAATCCCTCCCTCTAACTCTATTCCCCTTTCTGTCGATGGTACCACTATCTCTCCTTCACCACAAGTCCGCTGCCTTGGAGTGACCCTAGACTCAAACCTATCTTTTATCCCTCACATCAAATCACTCTCTAAATCCTGCCACAACCAACTACGCAACATTTCTGACTGCCAGCACTGCAAAACAACTGATCCACTACCCTTGTAATCTCCCACCTAGACTACTGCAGCAACCTACTTACCGGCCTCCCTCTCTCCCGACTACCCCCCCCCCCGTCTGTCCTCAATGGCTTTGCCAGACTACAGACTATCTAATCTATCTCACCCGACGCTCTGCATCTGCTGCACCTCTCTGTGTCCCCTCCACTGCCTCCCCATCCATAGCAGAATTAAATTCAAAATACTAACTCTATCCTACAAAGCTCTCACTAACGCCACTTCCCTCTACCTATCCTCCCTCATCAGCATATACTCCAGCCCACCCTCTAAGATCTAACAATGACCTGCTCCTCGCATCTTCATTCATCACCTCATCCCATGCCCGCCTACAGGACTTCTCTCGCACTGCACCAACCCTCTGGAACTCACCAATTCTACCCTCCTTTAAACGCTCCCTAAAAACCTTTTTCTTCAGGGAAGCCTGCCACTGACATAAACATCCAAACTTCTCTCTTACCCACTTACAAGCCTTATCTCACCCTACATTAATGTAATTCACTACCACGCAGTCCTCACCTCCTGTTTCTCACCCCCTTATCCACCTAGATTGTAAGTTCCTGTGGGAACAGGGCCCTCGTTCATCTTGTATCTGTATGTCAATTGCTGTATTGTACTTGTCGTTGTCTGTAACATTTTCATCTTTGTACAGCGCTGTCGGCGCTAAGTAAAGTATAATAATAAAGTAAAGTATAATAATAATAATATTCTCCATTTTAGGGTATAGATGAAGGACCAGAGGGGCTTAAGCTAATTTCTGACATTATCCGTGAGAAGATGGGAATTGATATCAGTGTGTTGATGGGGGCAAACATTGCAAACGAAGTTGCTGCCGAGAAATTCTGTGAAACCACAATAGGTATTGTGTTTTTTTTTTTTTAAATAGGATTTTACGTAATTATTTATGTAAAGAGAAATAACCATACTCACTGAATTAGATGACTCCATCCAGACCCGATTGCAGTGTGCTTGGACCTTCCAATATAAATTATACCTCCGCTGTAACAGAAGCTGATCGTTTAGGTTTCAGTAGATGTTCTGATAACTTGGGTGGGGGGGTTGTCTGAACAGAGACCCCAGCAAGTAAAATAATTGTTCCCAGAACTGTGACTTTGATATGATACAATCTTGGGAAGATAAAACCACAACTGGTGTATCCGCTACAAACCATGAACTTTTACCGCATGTAAGGCTGAGGTGGGCTGTTACTTGTGCTTCACGTTTTATTACAGAGCTGACTGACCCCATTGTCTTCTCTGACCTGACATGGACAGGTTATGGCAGTCCTAAACTTGGACTGTAGGGAAAATGCCTTTGCCTGTAGCGTAGCTCTTGGCAAGGTAATAGAGGAGGGTTGTTACAAAATATAATCGGACATCTAGCCTTTAAACTATATTATGGGTAATATTTCCCTTTTTAATTGTAAGACTGTACATCTCAACCATGCTTTCCGGACAAGCTGCGTCCCACCCCATCCTTCACGAGTCCTGTGGGTGTTAAATGAGTTGTCACCTTAACCACTCTTTTTGTTCGGTAATAATAATGTCTGATTTAAAGTAGCCTATCTATTGTTTTTAAGATCCCGTCACTGGATATGCAGGATTACTCTTCACCCCTTTCGTGAAATGTGATTTGGTTCTCTTAGCTTTAGGAAACTTGAGTGGAGAGAGGAGTTCCGTTCTTTAATTGGTTTTGTAGTTTTTGCCATTAGACTGGAACAGTCCCTTACTGTAAAATCAAATAAACCTAAGATAATTATACAGACTGTACAAACTGACTTTGCTTTTTGAATGCTTTAACACTACCCAATGTAAAGCTTGCTTCAATTAAAAAGCTATTGTCCAATTTAATTTAAATTAAATAACTCAAAAATGCCATAAGCATTATCTTCATATTTTATACAAAATAAACTCATAGAAATCAAGTTGTTTTTTTTATTCTGCATTTAAGTGTTTACTATGTCATCTGCTTTGCCAGAAACCATGAAAATGTTCTAAACTCAGGGAATATGTTTCACAAGCTTTTCACCCGTGCCCCTTAAAACATTTTATTTTATTTTTACTAGAAATTTCATTTCCTCTTCTTCTAATCTTTAAAATATGGACAGAGTAGTTGAGGCAACCCTGTTGGAAGTTGATTTGATTCATTTAGCTATCCAATTTCATGCTTTGAAGATCCAGGTAATAATGTAACACCCATAAAATGTACTTGGTTTATTAATATGTATGTAATGACAGCCATTAAAACTTTCTCTCTGTAACTCCTGTATCTAAAAAGTACAATTTCGTATTGCATCCATTAAGCTTATGCATATTCCTAATCTTCTTCAACATATATCAATTGAAATTGTGAATAGATACATATAATTGGAATTTTGGTTGTGTAAAAGAGCAGCAGTGACATACTAGGTAGCTTGGGATGTCCTTGTGCGATCTGCGGGAGACGGGACGCTTTCTTTAATTTTGGAAATGTCTTCAAAGCGGTAGAGACGGTCTGTAATAGAGGGCACCACCTGCTGCTGCCAGTGGCGAGCAATCAGATTTAGTGGCGTTCTCCAGATGAACGTGCTGCGACGGCACGTCTGGTGTGTTGTAGGCGGTGGACTGTCAGGGACTCCATGATAGTATGGATCCTCTCCCAGGAGCGGAGAAGAATGGGTCAATCCACCAGATTTGCATAAGGGTGCTCCTGTGATCTAGACTAAATGCTCAGGTGAGACAAGTATGTGGGGTTATGTACCAAAAGGCACAATAGTTTGTATGACTTGTACATATATATTGTTTTGTGGTGTTTTGGGTTTTTTCCACCCAATTATGTTGATTTAATGTAGTAAGAAACACAGAACTTGAGAAAGTGAGAGATTTAACCTAAAGCAATTGGGGTCAATTCAATACCGCACTTTTATATTGCTTAACTGTAAATGATTTGCCCAAAGTTATGTTACAAAATTGTCTCTCTTTAGAACTAATATTTTTATATCCATGGGATACAGTAGTCCGCTTAAAATAAGGAAGTAATCTCTTTAGTCTCCCTGTTGGGTATATCCTATTAGTCACAAAGCAACCTTTCAAAAAGAGTTGGTATAAGCTTCTAAAACATTCTTGATTGTCCATAACCATGGTATAGAGTATTTTATGGAGGTTAGTTTTAATATAATATTATATATATATATATAATATATATAAATATATATATATATATATATATATATATATATATACTTGTATATTGACTTATTATATTTACTTTTTATTAGGCAGCAGAGTCCGTGAGAATGGCGTTCTGTTCAAAGAGCTGCTACAGACTCCAAACTTCCGTATTACTGTGGTGGATGATGCCGATACCGTGGAACTCTGTGGCGCCTTGAAGGTAGAGTCCAGTAACCAATTTACATGCTGGGACGGTGGGCTCATTTAAAAGCATATTCTTGACAGGGAATTATAACCACCTCCTCTTCCTGCCCAAAAAACCCCTTTGCCTATTTGTAGAGCTTACTATAGAAAAATAAAACTTTTAATATCTCCACAAGTTGTTTACAGCCATACATGTCTTCAGTTCTTCTTCAGTTACTCATGATGGGATTTTAATGCAGTTTTTCATAAAGGGATTGTGGGAAATGGAAGAACCTTCCCATGGGCCATCATGGCTGTGGCTGGTGGCATATGCAGGGCTAATCAACCCAAGAATTTGAAGGGCATCAATCTGCCGATTACATGAGCTCGGCTGCTGGATGCGGGTGGCCACAAACTACAGGACATGATCTGCTAGAGTGACGTTTTCTGTACTATTTACTTTATTGGCCACCAGGCGTTTGCACGGTGTGTGCCAAATGGCCAGTCCAGGCCTGGCCGCATGTGTAGTCAGTGTTGAGAAATGTGACTAAATCACATAGCATTAAAAATATTAAAAGGTCCAACGATGTGCCTTTTAAGTGCTGCTGAGGTATTTTTTTAAAAAAAAAGATTGACGGCATATATAAACCAAGTGGCAAACCAGTCTAGATTTTAAAGTAGGCATGAAGTGAAATGTGTGTTTTTGTGGCCATCTGGGATTCTCAGTTTTATCTCAAGGCTCTGTAGTGCATCAATCATTTTTAATTTTTCGAGAGCATGTTAAACTATTGAAAATGAGATAGTAGACCTGCCTAAACATACATGATGATGAATTGTCTTCCCCCAGTGGCAGCATCTTTCATGTGATTGTGGAGGGAATGCCACGATTACTCATGAATGCAGGGTGATGCTCCTGGGTGCAAATAAGAGACAGAATAGTTTGTTTTGAAGGATCTTTTTCATATATTAAGTGTGCACTGGTTACTAATGTGTGAGGTGTTTACACAAGTGAGCGGAAGATGGGACTTGTGTACTGAACATGTAATCATCTCTGCTATTGTGAGCTATGGCCTTCAACAGGGAACTGTGGGTACACGTTATCACAAATATTGATATGTAATATCTTTCCTGCATTCCTGTATCTTCCGTTTTAGTAATGAGTCTGTCTACGCTTTACTCCTCCCCTTACTGCCTCTAGTGAAAGTAGGATGTGTACTAAAGTATGCTTTCCACGCTTCCTATGTGGTGCGTTCATTGAACTATTGATGCTTAGCTTGCCTGCATGATATGGCTGTGACTTCCACATCATTTCATTGGGAACTCATCCCACATTGACTTCCGTGGGAGAGCTGAGGATAATTTGCGGGAAGTGTGCTTAGGTGTATGCTTTCCCCTTACGCTTCCTGGGTTCAGTAGAGGTAGCTGGAAGAATGAGAACTCAACAGTCTTATTGTCATCAGTAACTTTACAATGTCTGCATCAATTTGCACAACATGCATTACAAAACAAAACATAAGAGCATTACTATCCCTTTAAAAAGAGCAGTCTAGCCCTAAATGTTCTGTTATTGATGGCTCAATAATGCCAAATCCCTTGCTTTACCGCCCTTAAAGTTTTATTCAGTTTTCCCTGAAGACTATTACCGGTAGGTTTTTTTTTTACTGTACAGGATTGCGATACTTTTTTCCCCCAATCCTGATGTAACAGATCTGCTTTGAATGCCTTTAAGCATCCTCGTGGTATTTAAAATAGGCTATTTTTTATATTAAAAAAATAGTTGTATCCTAACCTTAACTGCGAGACAGGTCTCTAGCCCATAAAAATAGCTTTTCATTGGAAGAGGAGTTTGCAGAATTCTATTTCAGGTATGTAAGTGATGTTACTCTGTGGGGTGCCTTTTCCTAACCTATTAATTATGTGTAGGCCTTTCTGTCCTTATAGCTAACACTGGCGATTAGTCTAGGTCATAGGACGGATGTGGCCATTGCTCAGCTGGAGTTGCGTACATAATAAATCCCCTCCCACCCCCCTGCCCCTGCAAGCTGTATGATTAAATCCCAAGACCACTGCTGCCTACCATCTCTGTAATTGGCATTATGCAGCTTTTTGTGTTTGCTCACAACTACCCCATCATGACCCTGTTGCCTATCGAGCTCCACATCTTCATCCGTGGTAATGGCGTCCAGTTATCCCATATTCCCTGGCCTGTTTTTCTTACCAAGCCTAATTTAGCCTTTTAATATATATACTACACAAGTGCATGTAATATATAGATTGTGCATGTAGATTACTTTTAAATTAGTAAACCTTCCCAGATGTTATCACCTCTTTATATATTTAAAAAAAAATGCTCTTGATAATCTATTTGGTTTTTGTGCTTTCGTTGTGATTTCCACTTTGGACGCTCATTACTTAAAGGTCGTTTATTGTGACTTGAAGCTTTGTGCTGAGCAACCAAATTGCTCTTTGCCTCATTTAAATGCGGCTTATGTCGGAGAACGTGGAAAACTAGAGATAAGACCTGGAGTCCTTGATTGTTCGTGGTTTTTTTTTTTTTTCTCGACTTTTTATTGTAACTGAATACCGTCACAGAATAGGAAATTACTTGCTCCAGGGAAACATTACCCTACTTTTAAAAAAAAAAAAAAAAAGCAAAAAAAAAACGCTCTTATTTGACATTCATAAACATTTTACATCGCTAGATATAAAAAAAAAAAAAAAAAAAGAGATCCTTCCCGATTCCAATCTCGGTGTTTATTCTGGAAACCAGAAGACGTTTGATTTCTGCAAAATGTTTAAAGAGTTTAATTCCTTCAGTTCAGAGTATCAAGAAAACCTTCTAAGTGGATTAAGTGTTTATTTTAATATGTGGATTTAGACCGGTACAAGTAATTCAGGTGTTTTATTTTAATGCTATTTGTTTACGTGCTTTGGTTTTTTTATGGTCTGTAATAGAACATTTCCATCCATAAAACTTCAATTTAAAAAAAAATAAAAAATATAAACAAACCTAGACCACAGCTAAATAAATATTACTGGTTTATTAAACATGTTCTTGCCTTTCACTTTTATTGGGGATTTAATAAAGGAAGTCTTGTCCTCTGGTGCTTGTTAATTTATTTTATGGTCTTATAAATTTACACTGTCAATAAACTTTGAAGCAGACTCTGCATGGTCTTAAAATTTAGGAGCTTGCCATGCCCAAAATAAATAATTTTGTGTTTCATGAGGCCTTGTGTTTAAGAACTCCTACACAACGATCATATAACGTAACGCGGTATGCTGAATTAGGCTAATTTATTAATTTACCCCATTTCTTTATTGCCCAAGGCGTCTATGTTGTCACGTAGATAAGGATGAAGTATTGCCTTCTGAAATTCATAGGCCTTAACCGCAAGAATTGTATTATGGGTCCTGGAACTTCTTGAGTCACGTCCATCTTTCATTCATATATGTTGTATGGTTAGAATGATAGAAGCTGGATTGTGGATTTTTTCACTTCACATCTAAAAGTAATTCTTGCATAGGTTGCTGCATAAATGCAGTAAGTTGTCTTATTGCACATGAGAAGTATACTTCTGCATTAATACGGTTCCATGAAGTCCAACGTAAAGCTTGTTGGTCAAGGTGGTCTGATAAGAAGTCTTCTGGCCCCTTTAAACTTTTCAGATGTCAACTTAATTGTATCTGTGGTCTGCCTTACATTTAATGGAATCTAAAAAGAACTTGATTGTATGCTTGTGACCTTGAGCATGATGGCTCCCTAGTTTTTGATGTCCTGTTCTCCAGTGACTTTGACCCAGGTCATGTAAGTTGTTTTTTTTTATTTGTTTTTTTTCTTGCAAGGCCCAGGACAAGAAGGAAAAAATGTAAAGTGTAAGATTTTTTACTATATACTAATATTACTAAGCTATTTAGCTATTTTTCTACAAATATTAAATGGGAACCCTCACATTTGAAACAGTGTCTCCAAAATAGGTTGTGATGCATTTGTCTAAAACTGGTAACATTCCTTTTAATATGTAGAATTAAACCTGAAACATCAACTAGAAAACATCTGTTCAATTTACTGATCTTGGGTTTTTGTTTTTAGAACATAGTGGCTGTGGGTGCTGGTTTCTGTGATGGCCTCAACTGTGGCGATAACACCAAGGCAGCCGTTATCCGCCTTGGACTCATGGAGATGATCTCTTTTGCCAAGATCTTTTGCAAGGGCCAAGTATCTTCTGCCACGTTCTTGGAGAGCTGTGGAGTGGCTGATCTTATCACCACTTGTTATGGCGGGCGTAATCGAAAAGTAGCTGAGGCTTTTGTGAAAACTGGCAAGGTAAGTCTACAAGACTTGGACCGAACCCATGATAATTAAACTTCTAACTTTATATATATATATATATATATACTAGCTGTGTGGAGATGGTAACTTGTTACCATAGGGACACTTTTGTTAATCCGTATGCTTTTATTTATTAAGTTACAATTGGACAAATTGTAGGACAACTGACAATGATCAGTCTGTTTTCCAATGAACTACAGAATCAGTGGTTGTCGCTTTAAATTCTCTATATCCTATTAGTTTTGCAGCTCGCATTTTGTTTTATATCCGCATTCTAAAAATGTAAATTTATTTAAAATGTTTTTTAAATTAGTTTGATTTTCTTTCTATCTCTTACGTGAGGGATTGTGTTTAAACACCTGCTACTAAAATATAACTTGGATTCAGAGGTTATTTTTATGAATTGGGAAGTAACGGCGTTATACACAATGCCAGCAACGTACATATTTCTACTTGGAGTTGGCAACCTGGAGATGTGTATTCAAACTGTATTAAATGGTAGTTTTGTGCCACAGAGCATCGAAGAACTGGAAAACGAAATGCTTAATGGACAGAAGCTACAGGGACCCCAAACATCTGCAGAAGTTTACCGCATTTTGCAGCAGAAAGGCATGGTAGATAAGTAAGTGCTGGATCGTTCTCATCTCTTAGACTTGGTACATTAATCAGAAGTCTATGGTTTTCTGATACAGAGGGTCATAGCCTACAGAAGATTTTTCATCCTACACGTTATCTTGAGAACTCTAAGAGGTCAGACTCTTTTGAACTGATCTCAAATTTCCTTTTCATGGAGTTGAGTCACCATTATGTCTAATAGGATTCGACACTGAAGCGGAAAGTGATGGAGTACATGTTAAAACGAACCTGTCACATAGAATAAATTCTCTATTTTTGTTTTATTTCCTAGACTAAATACATTACTAAATTACAATTTTTTAAAATAAGACAATAATATATATATATTATATATATATATATATATATATTGAACTCCATTTAGTTTATTACATATGGTCGTCTTATATTCTTTAGATGTGCTCGATTTATTCTTCCCAATTGTTGCTGTGAATAGGGGCAGAATTTGTTGCGACCTAACTAGCATACCTAAGCCCCTGTTTATAAGTTGGGCCCAAGAAATAAAATATCCCCAAAACAGCTGGTTAGCAAAAATAAAGTGCCATCTGTAGGTTTAATAAGTAATTGCACTTGGACCTGAACTAACTTTCACAGGTTAACTGCACTAAATATAGCAACCGTGCTTCCTGAGGATCATGTATATGTTGCTGTACCCAATTATTTATTTAGCTGTTGAACACAACATTCACATAAATAGCCATAAAATTTAAACTACTGATAAATCTTCTATTCTGCAAAGTATTTAGAGTAACAGAAAAAAGGGGTACGCAATTCTGCTCATTCCATTTAGGTTAGGTTGTAATCTAACAAATGCCTTATTTCTTTTTATTTTGTAGGTTTCCACTTTTCACCGCTGTGTATCAGATCTGTTATGAAGGCGTACCTGTGGAAGAGTTTATCTCCTGCTTACAAAGTCATCCAGAACACATGTAGAGCGGTAACTGTCACATGGGTTTTCTCATGTTTTACAGAATCCTTGGAGATCGGTCTCCATTAACGCACAAAACCCTGAACGCATACATGCGTATATATATAATATATAATCTTCCCTGCTCTACCACTAATCTGTGAAACTTTACCGTCATAAAGCTGCTTAACGTAATGGCGCATGGAGAACACTGACGCTATACACATTACACAATTGGATCAGTCATGCAGGTGCTGGTAGTGTTAGAAAATAATTCATTTATAGTTATTTTAACCCATTACCTCAGAGTAGTGGCTTTCCTGAATGCAAATTGTAAACTCTTTGATGGGGAAAAAAAAAGAATGCATCATCCAAGTGTTGAGTACCTCTTTGAACCCATTGTGTATTGCTCTCCACCGTCCAAATTCAGATTTCAACCCTTTCAGTGGCGGGTCCCAGAAACATGAATAACCACCGTTATTTTTAACATAACACATTTTCAGATTTTTTTTTATTGCTTTTTATTCGTACATAAAAAAAATCTGGCTATTTTTCTATTTTTTTTTTTTTTAAAATGTCATCTTTTAAAATAATCATTTTATGTGGGAAGGGCGATAATTATCTTTTAACGCATATTCTACTGTATACAAATTTTTAGTCTTGTTTTTATCTACAATATGTCCTGTGTATTTGCATTAAAGTGCTACAAGAAAATAAAATGAATGTACAAGTGAAGAGTTTTGTTGTGGCCATTTTGTATACCTGTATGAGTTGGTGTGCTATCGGTCAATGTATTGCACTTCTATAATGTGCTTTTATATTGATATGCTTTGGACGTTCATCTGGACCTCCTATCCAGGTCTAAAACGTATAAAGTGAAAAAGGTGCTACGCAAGCAGCCAATCGGGATAAGACGACCAGCTGCATTCTGGGATAAAGCATCATCGCAGCAGAAGATACTGGAAATCTGTGAAAGGTTTATTGCAAGTATTTTTGAAACTGTTCCAAGGAATGTCCCGCTGAAACACTACACTGAGCGGATTCTAATTTGTAATGAAGTCTGTTCCTTCATAGACTTTCATTGGTCAGTTTTCAGCTAGGTGATTAACACAGAGCCATTCTATTTAGTACAATTAGGATATACTAATTGACATACCTAGTTTAGTACAGGGAGGGAAGTATATTTCAAGAGAGGGTAAGTTCTACAGCACCAGATCATAGTTAAAAGTAGAGGGTCAGAGCTTTAGATTCGATGTTAGAATTATACGTCTTCACTGAAGTGGGGATGGAAAAGTGGCCCTTCTAGTCGATGTGGTAGAGCTTAATACAATAAGAGAATTTAAACATCTAATGATAGACGTTGGGGTCTATGGACCCTAGACTAAATTAAGCTAAATGATGAAAACTTGGGAATTCTACAGGGATTTTGTATACAATGTGATTCTGGTTTATATTATGGAATGCTTTCATCACCATAGCAACCAAATGAACAGTCCAGTCAACAGCAGTGTTCTGTTGATCTGGTAACTTTAAACTTTGAGACTTCTAGTTATTTTTACATACAAATATAACCTTTTTTTCCCTGTAGAACTTATTTTCCTGGTAGGTCTTTTAAAGTGCGATCCACATAGCTCGGGAATAAAAACAGGTGCTACAGCAAGCTTGCCACCTCGACATCTTTAGAAGTCCCAACACCGAGATGGGGTCAGTCTTCACTGGTCACCTATCTGTGCCTTACGTTTTTTAGGATATTCTGGCCTATATTACACCACATTCAGATATTGGTATTCGGTTATTTAAACTCTTGTGAGTGATAGCAATAATTTTTATTGCTGCTATCGTCTTCACCCCCTATGTGTAAATAAAAGTCCATTCATTTCTTCTCAAATGAAACTATAAAGCATTTTGTAATTCTTACCCTTAACAGAAAGGCACTTACGATAACTAACAAATCTATTTTCATTATGCTTTTGAATTAGATTAATATCTATTTTGTTACTAAAATGTCATTTAAGGGATTTTCTCCTTTAGATTTGCCTTGTGGCACATTATTTTAGATTGAACGGGTACCTAAGGGATAAAAACTTCATGGCGCATCTAATATTGTAATTATTTAGTTTGAAACACAATTTAGCCTCTAGCTTTCATTCTATAGCCAATTTACAGACCAAAAGGCTGCCTCGTAGTATGAACCAGCCAAAATTGGGTTTGAAAGGTTTTTCCTTGCTCTATAAGAGTAAGGTACTTTTTATTGGCTAACTCAATTGCATTAGATTGCAAGCTTTCTAGACTATGGTATCCATTTTATAATTGGTATAATATGCCTGAATGAGGGACCTGAGTAGTCTTGAAAGCATGTAATTTAGTGTAATTCAGGGGGCCTATAAAGGCACTATTTTTAAAAATATTCTTCTCGCATTTCTATATTTTGCTGCATTTCTATATCAAGATTTCATATTTTAAGGTGAACAGAGAAGTAGACAAACGGAATTAGATACACTACTTTTAAGACTTTCAATAAGCAAGCCTTGCTGTCCTTCCATTTTTTAGGTCGGTATACCTTTTAAATATAAACACTTCTGCGTGTACAAATCGGTTCATTAGCCGGTTGTATTCTTGTCAGTCTGCGAGCCGATGGTGTCTACTCTACGGCCTTTGATCTGTGAACAATCTTTCACGTTTCAGTATTTTCACTCCATTTTTTTTCCTGCAAATTTGTTATTTCTGAAGATCTCTAGATGCTCATTTAGTTCACCGTTGCAGAGAAATAGGTTCGGTATGCTGTAGATCAAAGTGTCATAAATAAAATCATACCTCTTCTGAAGAACGGTTCTCCTTTGGTAACTGAATCCTTCTGTCCTCTAATGCTGTCCTTCTCTTCTACAAACGCCAAAGTACTATTCTATGTGACTGTATCATGTACATTTCCGGTAATGTGTATTTATGGATGGTGGAAATATTTCTAGATGTTATGTAAAAAAAACCCATAACATAAATATAAATGCCTATCCGTTATTCTCAGTAATACCGCATTAATCTTGTTTGGCCATTTTTTGATCATAAGAAGAAAATTGCAGTTTCACGGAGAAACCACCATAACTGGGTAGTTGAGAAGATAAATCTGGACAGACCATCGTCTTTATTTATTTAAATTTAATTTAAAGGTATATTTTTTTTCCTTTGCTTTTTTTTGTTGGAAGAGTAAGATGTTGAGAGGTTTGCGCTTAGCCCCACTGCTTTTAAGGGCAGCTCTACCAAGGGGCATCATTAACAATCATTATGCATTTTTTGTTATGGTCTATTGTGCCATATATAGAAGCTACGCCTCGCCCTATAATACCCGTAGAATAGAACTTAATTGTGAGAAACTCTATTACTAGAATTTGTAGGACTTCAATGCAATCTTCAGTGACTGATTAAGGAGAATGAAGAAATAACACAATGAAAATTAAACCCGTTTGTGTCCATCATGATGTTCCACATCTTTGTGATTTTTCAGGTTTAATGACTGTATGGAACATAATGATTTTAAGCGAGTGCTGAGTGCCTGTGCGTTCTGTCACAAGATGGATTCCTGGTGCAGCTGGATGTCTCGCTACCTGGTGGCTGAAACCAATAACAATGCATCTGTGTTCTCTCGCATGCACTGTCCTGATAGCTTCGATCTTATTATCACAGCAGCCATTGGCATGGCACAATCAGCATGGCCACATACTGGATGGTGGCACCAGAGCTACTCTTTATACATAACCCCATTGGTATCTGGCCTCAAAATAAGCTAGCGCATGTACAGATTAAACAAGATAGTCGTTAGCTTGGTACCTCTAACCCCTATATTGCCATTACAAGCTCAGTATCTTATTCCATGAAGCAACCGTGCATTCATGTACAGAGCTGAGTTAAGGATTTTGTCGCAAAGCATGCTGCATACATCAGGTTGTGTTACAACGATTCAATGTTTAAACCATATTGTGCGTGAAAGAAGCAACACGTTTTAATTCAGCTTGGAGAACGCGCAGAGGATTTTTAAAGTATCTTAAGACTGCTAAAAAGGCTATAATGCTATTTTGTATTTCCTATTTTGCAGAATTTTATTTTAGGAGCAATTAAACACTGAGAGCATCCTTTCGCTTTACAAAATAGCTCCTGAAGAGTCTATTGTTGGAGCATTTCTAACAGCAGGGAAATGTGGCTGCTGGGAGTCTTTCCATTGGAACAGCTAATTGGAACAGATAATAGACGCAATGCCTAAAATTACTTTTATAAGCAGAATCACCAGGCTTTATACGTATTTCTGTTGTAGATTTGATGCTTCAGCTTTGGATGTGGCAGTTAATTTTGCCAGGTTTTTTTGTGTTAAAACCCCCAAAAACATTTATTATATTTCACTTTTTAAAGGCATGATTGTGCGCATTCTCATTCCAATATCTCCATTTTGGCTCGACCGACGCATTTTGGGAAAAGTTGCAGAACTGTTGACACAATGACGCAATCTCAGGTTTGCACCCTCCCAAATTCACAGTGAGGCTTATTGAAAATCCCCCAATTTTCAGAAGAGCACTTTTTTTCACACAACGTGCATCTTGAATTCGGTATATATATATATATATATATATATATATATAATATATAGTGGGAGTTAAGTCTTCTGTTCACAATCTTTGTGTCACATGACTATTATCTACAATAATCTAAAATAATCATTTACTCCAAGGACACACTTTTCAATTAATTCTTACAGTTGTAATTCATTTACACTGTGGTCAAGAGTTTGTCTCCAGGGGTCATTTTTGAAGGTCATCTCTTAACAAAGCAGTCAATGATATTGACTGACAACTTGGATTTAAATATGATCTTGGATTAAATATGATTTAACATTTTGAGTACTCCTTGTTGGAGCTTTTATTTAATAAAAGGTGATTGTATGCAATACATGCTTGTACTAAAGATTTTTGGATTACTATTACATTCAGATAATCCAGATGCACTATCCCACAACATGTTTTTCAAGGGGAACGCCCGACTTTTAACCAAATTTACTTTCAATGCTTATATATCTATATCAATATATAGATATACTGGTATATCCCAAGAAAGGCACACTCTAATCTATAAATTTACTTTCCCCGCTGCTGATCCTCGACCACAATTAGACTTCCATTGCAAAAATAGGAGCACTCGCAGGACTTCATATTAAAGTGCAAAAATATTTATTAGTTTAGGTCATATTAACGTTTCAGTCTCCTACACGGAGCCTTCAACAGGTATGTCCCTCTTTCCTCCCCTAATGTCTTATTTTTCTAGAAGCTCAGAAAGACTCCTATACCCTACCCCATGTTGATAAAGAATGTTTTAAAACTATGTAAAAAAAAACAACACATATAAAATGTATAAACCATGTTTTCTTGTGTATATACAATAGTGTAGTTCAGTCATCCCAAATGAACAAAGGGAGTTGTACTGGAAACTGCAACACCATCTCCCTTTGGCAACACCAGGCGTTTAATTAATTTGTTATTTCTAGTTTTAACTTTCAAATACGGTTCCCTTGTTATTTTTTTGTTCTTCTCTTCCCTTTTGTTTTTCTCAATGGAGCCATATCGCTTCACAGCAACCCTACTGCAATTCGAAGCCATGGGTCCCCACCATGTTCAAGATCTCCAGAACACTGACTTCTATGGGTGACCAAGCAGTCTCTCATTTTGTCTTGTTCCCGTCAACCACACAGTTGATCATAAGAGCTCCTTCTGCACCAGTTTGTCATGCATGATTACCGTATATTGTTGACTTTAATGTTATTGTTAATAGTTGTGATTGTGTTCTGGAATCTGCTTGAGCTTTATCTATATAATGTAATCCCTGAAAGCAAAAAATAAAACTAAAGTAGGATACCATTGGCATAAGCATTTCAGCCAAGACGTATCTTCTAATGTTGTACATAAATCAGCTATAGACTTGGCCTTTGGATATCATGTATAGTTTATGACTGGACCCTTACCTAAGTATATCTTATGAATTAAAATAGTAAAAGTCAGAGACAATTGAACAGACTAACACATTTAACAATGGAATTTGTTTTTGTATCAGACAATTCATTCAATACTGGTTCTTTTAGACTTTCCTCTTGTAATGCTTACATTATTGATGACAAATATCTGATGAAACTCAAGAGGCTGTAACTGACATTTATATTGAATTATGTTTCAAATTTTACTATTGCATTGCTGCCTCCTGTAATCTAGGATAGATTCTGCATGTATCAAAACATGCTGTTATATATTGCTTTCAAAATTGACTATGTCATATACTATATATCATCTGTCTGAACATGTATTTTTTTTAGAGGTTGTATTTGACATATTCCACTAGAGGGCAGTCTTGTAATTTATGGCTGCAGATTCACTGTATATACAGTAAGATAGGGGCAGTTATTTACTGATTTTTTCTTTTTTTTTTTAAGAAGAAATACTCCAGGGCTACAATGTAGAGTAATTTATTATAAACCAAGTATACAAGTTATGATTTGCAAATTAACAGATGTATATCTTAAAACATGGATCTTTGGTTAAAACATAGCATTTGCACGACTAGTATCTAAACGCTATTAAATCTATAGTCATGTCCCTGAAACTTCCCTGTGCTCTGCAGTATTTCTATGCAAAACACTCTGAAGAACAGCCATAAGGATCCCCTTTGCTCATCATTGCACTACCTTGGAGGTGGCCCAGCAGGGTGCCGGAGGATTCACTGCTGATCCTATCTAAAGTGGGTAAATGCATGGGCCAACTGGATGGGCCAAATGGTTCTTATCTGCTGTAAGTTTCTATGTTTCTATGACTGCTAGTACCTTGCTCCACTTGTTAGATTAGAACCAGGACATTTCTGTACAAAAAGACTGAGTTGTTCTTTCATAAAAAATAATTAAATTGGTGAGACAAAAGTATCAAATTATGTAATAATCTTAAGAGTCTATTCTGAAGAAAAAATAAAATTAAAAAAATGCTTATAAAGGGTCAAGACAATGAACTAATAATCTCATTAAAAGATACTCTCTGTCATGGTTCATGGATGGTCCATTGTTAGGACCAAGTGCAGGAGATTTGTCAGCTTCAAGAAAGTCAAACAAGTAGGGACTTTCAAAGACTTTGGTGGTAAAGTTGACTAAACAATAGGACCTATTATCTCTAAAACAAACAGAAACTGTTTGGAAGTACAACAAGCAGATTGAGTCACTTAAAATGCTTTTGTGGAACAGTGTTTTAACTGCACACATAAACATGGCAGACTGAATTTAAATGACACACAAAATGCTGTATTTTTTTCTCTGACGATTCTAGTCACTAGGTCAGGCTGACATACCATAAATTTGTTACTATTACATTGGTTCACTGATTTTTCTTAAACTGGAACTATATCACTATGATATGTTTCTTTTATTTATTTATTTATTTATTTATTTAAACATGACTTCTTTAGCGTTTCCATATTTTTTTAAAAAAATGAAATGTTTGAATAGGATAAGTCACCAAAATATTGCCTGCAATTTATTTCCAGATAATGGACATTTATTAAAATAAATAAAATCAAATAACATTTCACTTTTCTTTATTGCTTGTCTACAATTCTATAAACAGCATTTTATTTAGCATGAATATTAATTTTTCATTGGGGTTTCATTTGTAAGTCTGCTACAAATATATTTCTATGTGCTTTCATTTGTCATTGATTTTAAGTTATACACATAAAGAAAATGTGTGTATTCATAACCTGGGAGTTAAATTAACTGTATGTCTGTGATGCATTTTATATACGCATCCAGGTTCCAGGGCTTTGATGTTTGCCCATTTTTCTGCAGACTGAGTTCCATTGTAATGTATAGACAGTATACAGCTTGAAATCATCCACAGGAAGCTAAAAATTCCTTTGTTTTTTCTTTTGTTTTGTAGTTTTTTTGCTCACTGTGTGATAAATACGGAAATGTACGGTGCGAGTTTCAATCCTTTGATGGCCGCCGGGTTTCTGTAAGCATAAATATTTTGAGTGGAAAAAATCCACTGTGTTTCTATCACATGCCTTTTGATATGATAAATGTTAGAAGCCAGTAATTGCTTTGCATTTCCTTTCAGTGAGGGTTTTAGATCCAGTTTTTCTAGGTGAGCTATTACAAGAATGGGGGTTAGATACCTGGGGCATATGATGGTTACAATCATAGGCAGACTGGTTACCATATAGGCTATTTGAGCATGAAGATGTCTGGCAAATCCATCCCAGCGATACATAGAGCTCATACAAGACTAATGTAAGTGTATAGCCTGGCGAGATGACAAGCAAAGAGGCTTATGATACGGAGGTCCCAAACAAACATGGGTTACAACAAGCTCAGTACTCACTATTCTTTCCAGTCTGACATAGAGTCAACTACTGGGACTACACTAGAGAACAGAAAGGATCCAGCCAGGGTCTAAATGTCATAAAGTCATAGTTACTCTAGACACCTCTTGGTGGTTGTGTGTGGAATAAATAGGAAAGCACTCACACAAAATATGGGTAAAAAATCTACTAGCAGTGGCCCAGGGGGCCTCCTAGCCAGCCCTCTCTGAGTTCCACACATAGCATTTGCCAAATATGCCTAAAAAGTACAGGTGTTTAATATCCACTAGGACATCCCAACATAAAGCCATTAGGCATCCCTGAATAGGGAAATATACATTCAAGATTTTCTTGATTAAATTTACATTTCAGCTTAAACTGTGATAAAAAATCACAAAAAATGCCTGTTTTGGAGATAAACATTTCTATATATATGAAATACATTTAATGTTTGTGCACCTGCCAGAGCAGAATGTGAATGCAGATCACAGGTGGTGTTGTGAGAATTTGAAAGGGTTAACCGTACAGACACAGGTAGCGTAAACAAAATTGAACAGATGCCTTTGATTGAGAAGCAAATTTTCATTCTAAACAGCAGGTCCTGTGAAAATTGCACGAACACAAGTCGAGACTGGTTTGTTTTGGCAATGGACCAGTATTTTTCACTTGCAATATGTTGCATCTCCCTAGTCTAACCGTGTCACCGTCGGTAATATCCTGTTGTATTGTAATGTATACCATTAATTATTTACCCTGTAAACGTGTCTATTGAGGTACAGTGAGATCCTGGCCGCTACTGTGTTACTGCCCTTTTGTGGATGTGCAAACATTGCAAAGATTATGAAGCAAAGAAACAATGCAGGTATTATGAATGTGCAATGACCCTAGAAGGCAAATATTAAGTACATTTTCTAATGCTTCAATATGCCTGCACTACTTCTAACTCCGCTCTTTAAAGAGTAGTGGACAAAGATTGTCCTATGGTAGAATTTAGCAGCTAGATCTTAGTTGATCTGAATTATGGCAATCTGTGTGAAGGGCGATAGTGTTGACTTTTAGCAAAGACATGGCAGGCTGATGACCCACTTGGAGATGGGTTTTCGGAAGTAACAGGTGAGGGACATTACACTATCCTGCATACCCCTCATTGTATAATCCGCCCATATTTCACTCTACTCTATTTCTCTCTGCTTCACATATCACTCCTCTTCAAGCCGTTCTGCTAAACCGGCACAGCCTCCATATTATGCAACAAAAGGGGCTCCGTGGCTTTAGGATGTGGAGCGCTGGGATATGACTTCATATCTCTGTCGTCAGCACTGAGGACGGCAGGCACAAAGGGAGGCTGCTGGAAAAGCTGCCCTGGGCCAGGCCTAGTACATCACTGTGTATGACCATACCTGGGAACTTTATTGCTCCGGCTACCTGCAGCCCCCTCTTTGCAGGGTGCAGGCAGGTAGTCCAGCTGACATCTCAGGCGTACATGCTGATGTCGGTGGTTGTTCCTGCTGATGTCACGCCACTGTTTAAGGGGAAGATGGCAGGAAGTGGGAGGGGGTTCATGTGGGGAGTTTTCATGTGGCGACCTGGAAAAGCAGCGTTTCTCCTGGAGTCTGAAGGTGAAACCCAAAGAGTTCCCCAGTGTGCTGTATTACAGTATATAAAAAGCCCACAGAATTTAACAGCACACGGCTCGGTTTGTGATTGAGAGTGATATGTGGCCGTCCAAATTAAGTTGGACATCATGGCTGTCAAACATTGACCGTGTGAGGCCTGAAAATGTTCGATAAATCCCCCTATGTTGCCCATACCGTCTACATTGCTTTATTTTGTATATTTTTTTAAATGAGATTAGTGATGTATCATCGTGTTACATTTCTATGTATGCCTTCCTACGACAGAACATCCATTTTATTACTCCTCCCAGTTCATTTATCTTGCTCTTCCTTAACATGTTCCTATACATGCAGAGGTAGGATTGATTTCCTCATCGCATATTTAAGTGAATAAAAGTATAATGAATCATATAGTCATTATTGTTCTGCTGTGGTACGGTGAGACTGAGCCCCCATCTCAGGCATGGTTTCTCCAATGGGTTCCTTGTAGCCAAAAGCAGCATAAGAGACCACTGTGTCTTATTTAGATAAACATTAGTCCCACCACTCTTGCTCCATTATATATAATAAGGGACCAAAGTCTGCATGCAGAACCCTGTAAATGTCCGCAATAGCCGCTGGCAGGACCCTTCAGTTTACCTTGAAAATAATAGCCTACCTAGGAACTGCCTTGGTTTTGACCCAGAGCCTTAGGGCCTCTTCATAAAGCCACTAGAGGAAGAGCTCCAGGTAGACTACCCTGGGAAGTCCCCCGGTATGCCCTATTTCTGAATCTATTAAAATGCCTCCCTTGTGCTTGGTGAATACCGTTATATATGAATATATGAATATGAAGGAAGAAAACCTTCACCACATCTCCGATGTGCCAAACCTGTTTATATACTAGAGTTGCAATAAAGATTTGTCCCTTTTATTTTTTAAAAGAAAAAAACTATCCAAGACCTAATAGTTAATTTCCAGATAAATATCATCTTTAAGTTTTGTTTTTTTGTTATCGTTCTGTACAGTTTAGCCAGACCGGTAAAAATACCGACACATAGAAATTAATGGCCCTGATGTTCTCATGGTTTGAGCGCATTATAAGTGTTATAAAACTAAATACTGAAGAAGAAAAATAGCGCTTTGTAGCTTTTTTACTTAAAGCTGTTGTGAATAAAATTAAATTAATGAACAGATAAAACAAACATAATAAAATGTATAAAAAGAAAAAATAGTTGCATTTGCAGGTTAATCGAGTGATGACCTGACTTTCACATTGGGAAGCGACTGCTATAGAAGCAGCTTAACTCCTTAAGAACCAGGGATTTTTTTACACTATAGGAATAGCAAATTTAGGTTTTTTTTGCTATGTCTTTCTTCAACCTTTATTTCCATTTTTTGTGTCAAAAAAGTCAACTAGCACATCTAAAGTGTTGGCATCTTATCAATGACAGTCATGAATAAAGGTTAGTAATCTTGTCTGTACTATTATGGTAATGAGTGTGAACTCTTCTCACATTGCGCATGTATAAGAAATCATCCATATAGGTTGTCTAGGGTGCCGTGATGGCCATTTAACGCGAGGCGCTTACAGAAAATGTGTATTACACTCTTGATATCATTGCTGCCGTCGACGATGTCATTCAAAGTCTCCCCGGTGTTATCCTAGCATCGTTAGACTATTCATTTGATACCTATGGTAATTCATGAAACTGAGTAAATTCAGAAGTGAGAGCATTTTTATTACAGAAACTAATTGATTGTGATGTCGCACCTAATCTGCTGAATTTAACACTTTGTAACTAAATGTGAAATTAGACACATAATTTCTAATGCTGTGGAAGGAAAAACAATAACACAAAAGGCAGATACTGATGTTGTCATAAAAAGTAAAACAAAAATCTTTCGAATTTTTGTAAACATTATAAACTTTGTTTTTATGTGATGAAACCTCCAGGTAAAACAAAAAAATAAAATGACATGCCTGCAAAGTTTTATTTGAGAAATATGTCATTGTATAACACACACACGCTCGCATTAGTCTTTTTTTTATTGCTGTGAGACAGACATATACACTTTCTTAACATCAAAGAGAATACCACTAAAGATAGAAGATAAGAAGGCAGGAACAATGCTTCTACAATTATCCCTATAGTGATGACATAATGTAACAGGGTTGTGTCTACACATAATAGTGAAACTTGTGCACGGGAAGTGAGCGCAGCTAACCAGTCATGACTGATCAGCAGCCTTACAAAGTGTAGTCAAATAGTTTTTAAAAAGACAGCTTTATGATGAAGGTGATGAGAGTTGTAGTCCATAAAAGTTGGGTGCCATATTTGTGAAAAGTGTATTTTCCTCTTGTGTTTCTTTGTATACCTACACAGGCTACGTGTGTAATCTACATGTATACGCCACTACATAAACCTATTAGCATATTTTAGTATTTAATTTGGGTGAAAAGAGAAATATAAGGAAAAAATATATATTTTCTGCCTTTTTTCCCCCATACTTGTACTACTATATCACGTAATGTGATGTGGGGCTGGACTGGAGATTCAAATTTGCCAATGGGTGATAAAATAAGATGCATGTGCTAAAAATAAGAAAAAAGTGGGTTTTAGGCAGCAATATATAACCTTAGTAAAGGAGGGGTTAATGATTGGCCTAGTCTGGCAAGTTATTACATTTTTATGTTACCAAATCCAATAGTAATTTTGATTCTTCTTTTAATAGTAGGAGATGTGTTGAATTCTATCCATTTTCTGGGTATGAAACCCCCACAATCCCCCTTACACTGCAGCATTACTGCTCGTGGGGGTTTGCAGTGCCTGATCAGAAGTCCTTTCCTGGTGTTCTTAATCTAGATGACTTGATCCAGATAGGAACAGTCCTGGTTTTTGGAGCTCCCTTCCTGATCAAAACTCAGTCCACTTCCCTATTGAGCAGAGACTCCCTGATGGAGGGCAATAAATCAAAGGCTTCTAGCCAGCCAGCTCCCTATGACAGGTGGCATCACCCTGGCACAGCTTGCTGGAGTAACCTATTTATTATCACACCCTCTCCTTTCAGAGCCCCCACCTCTGCCAGCATCAGATATGAAACAGCTGCTAGCATCAGATATGAAAACCAGGGACTTTTTGGAAAACTCACGACAGGTAGAGCTATTTGTTATGTCTGCATTGTAGGCCAATTGCTATTTTTCCAGCCTTGATTATTATTATAATGATCTTTTATTTATATATAATACAATACATATATTCAAGGGGTGTGACAAGACGAGAATTGACAGACTAAGACAAACCGATACATTAGGTGGAGAGAGCCCGGCTCGCAAGCTTACAATCTTCGGGGAATGAGATGACAAACATAAGGCACAGAGAAAGGGTGAGAGGTAGTGTGGTGGTTGTATCAGGGAAGCTCTAGTAACTAAGTTGGTGCGGCTTCTCTGGAGATGTTTCTTGAATGTCGGGAGGGAGGGTGAATGAATGCTGAAGGTTCGGTGGAAGTAGATTCCAGAGATATGAGGCAGCCTGAGTGAAATCTTGTAGACGGGATCTATACAATGTGCACAGCAAACACTACCTCTGAGCACCGCCCTGCCCCAGCAGGAGGAGGTGGAGGTGGTAGAGTCACTTCTAAGTACTCCCTTTTGTTTTGGGTCCTCTGAATACCCATCACAGCAGAATAGGAGTAAAGGTGTGAATCCTGCCTCCTAAAGAAACCATCAGTGGCTGTTGCTATAAAAGCTCTGTATATTTCCAGATCGGCTAACAAGCAGAGAAGGTGGAAATGTTAATGTGCCTGAAGGTTTCTGTTTAAGTGCTTTTGGGGGGTTTCTACAGGGGAGATGGACGAGGAGCGACCCCGATCCAACACTGTGACCACCACAACCAGTTCGTACAGCGAGAACTTCTCCAGCAGTACCAGCTTCTCCTATGACAGAAACTTCATCTGGACAGCACCAGGACTCTTCCTGCTGGCAGAAATCGTGAGTATTGGGGACTTGGATGCTGCTGATACTAAGTCTGATACATATACATGATATAATATACATCATTAGTGGGGCAGAGCTTTAAATATCACACAATCACCATGGATACCAATGTAATCATCTCCAAATTGCCCCATAATTAGCCTTTGCAAAGTATATGTTTGTCTCCTACTTGTGATTTAAATGCTGCTGTATTCCCTATGAGATCTATGTGACTGTGATTCCACAACACATCAGAATGAGGAAACTGCAGAACTTCAACTCCCAGGACACTTGGCCATTATTGGGTTGCCGCTTTCAGTATCCCTAGTTATGTGGTGTTGTAGTTGTTGCTTAATCACAGCTCCTGGAATCTGCCTTTGTACATACGTTTGGCTATAACTCCCATTACCATCATCCACGCGACTCCTTAAAGTGGCAGGCACTGCTGTATGTGGTAGTTGCTGGACAAACAGCTGTTAACTTATCTTTCCCCCGGTTGTTGTGATTACTTTACTATTCTGGTTTAACCCTTTACGGCAAACTGTTGGCATTTTCTGGGGATTCCTAGCATTATGGCAGTTACAGTGTTAATATAAAGTGATTGTGCCTGGTCTCGTCTGAAACACAGAACTCAGTGACCTATAGACCAATTATATATCATATTGTAATACTTTCTTTTACAAGAAGTCTGTTTGTGAGGGTGTAAAACTATTCCTATGACAGGGCCTCATACAATCGTTCCAGTATTGATAATTTTAACCCCTTCATGACAAAGCCCGTACATGTACAGGCTCACAATGCATTGTTTTTAATGGGTTTAAGGACAACCAGTGGATCGGCGGGGGGGGGCAGAGGGGCAATTGAAATGCGGGATTTTGTTGTTTGCAGCCCGGAGGAAGCGCTAGACACGGAGGAGAGAGAGGAGCGCAAAGAGGTCGCTCAAGTTTTCAGCAAACGCTTGGCGCCCCTCGCTCTCCTCCGCAAGGCTTCTGTCTTCAGTGTCTTCGTCGCGGTGCCGGCGTTTCATGCTGAGCAAAGCAAAGATGGCACGGGCAGGGTGTTTATGGGACAAAGATGTCATATGCTGGGCTGTTTCGGGACAAAGATTGCAAATCCTATGTGTGTTATCTGCGTGCTGCTCAGGTTGTGGGCAGTGTGGACTCCAGGGCTGGCTTTGGGGTGTGCAACCTGTGATCTATGCCTGAAATTTAGGGAGTTTTATCTATGCTTTTAATGAGGAGATGTTGTGTGAATTCCATATGATCCAGATTTATATCTGCTATGCTATTTTTCCATACATTATTTATGTATCCCTGCATATACGGGGCTTGTTTGTCTTATTCAGTTGATGGATATCTGCAAAACTGTTTTCATGTGTTGTTTATTTGATCTATACCCTCAGTGCTGAGTTTACATGTGATTTCCAGTTGATCTTTAACTGCAATGCTGGGTTTCTGTGTTCTGTTGATCTACACCTGCTATGCTATGTTTCCATACATTATTTATTTATACCCGCAAATAGTTTTTTTTATGTCTTATTCAGTTGATCTATACATGCACGTGATGTTGACATGTGTTTGTTTGATCTATACCTGAACTGCAGGGATCAATTAAAGGAGAGGTATGGCTTAGTGAATGAGGGACAAAGGGATAAGTACAAGGGAGAGGACCTCTCAATGTCACAGTAGGGTCAGGAGGAGGGAAGACTGTGTGGAAAATATTTTTTTTTTTGCGATAGTTAAGGGAGTGCTTGCATGCTAGGGCGAGTGGTGCAGGGCCCAAAGAAATGCCTTCCTGGGGTCCAGTTTTTTTCAATATTAAATATATTGGCAACAAGGTCTAATATATATATTGGCCGCAGCAGAGGCCAATATTATAATATATATCGGCAGCAGGGTCTAATATTAAAGAATGAAAAACAACTGCCAGTTCAGCTGTTAATTTGAACTCATATTTCACGGTCTTTACTTCAAAGAGAGTACAGATTATGTAGTTTAAAAATGCATGTCTAACACATATCTAACGTGTGTGTGTGTGTATATATATATATATATATATATATATAATATATATATTAATGCTCACTTCACCGTCCCCCGTCGCCTGAAAGCTGGAGATGCCACTGAGGACAACCCATTTTCCTTAAGGGGTTAAACTGTATTGTCTGTGCCATCTTAGTCCCCAAACAGCTTGTCTGTACCATCTTAGTCCCCAAACAGCTTGCCTGTGCCATATTAGAACCCCATGCATGCAGCTTATTAGGCCAAGGGTAGCATAGGACCTAAATACATCACTTGGTCATTAGGGTTACCATATTTTATGGATAGAATTACAGGCTGTTTATACCTTGCATGAGACTGTCCTAAAATATTTTTTTTTTACTATACTACCAACAGAATACTGGCTAGACAGCAACCATACTGGAAATGTAAAATCAAAAAGATTTATAAATACTGTAGTCTAAAATGTGTATTTTTTTTTTTACATTCTTTTTTTTCCGTTACTTTTTAAATACATGGCCCAGAGGACCCACTGCTGTGTAATGTGATGTAAATGATCTTTTGTTAAATTATTTACTAGATTATTCAAACATTGTTTTGCTTATTCATTTTCATCCTGCAGTATATGGCATTTTTCTTAACACATTTTTCCAAACAAAGCATGGATAAATTATAGAGCCAGCCAATGTGCAAATAGCCAATGCATTATTTAATCATTCATTATGTCTTCAGCTCTTGTTTTGGTTCCTGGCTAATTACCTTGACAACTTTATCATAGATATATATAAAAACTGTTCATTTTTTATGATCAGTATACAAGTCATTTTACAGTTGGCTTAGATTAAGAATTTTTAATTTGTAAAGAATTTTAGGAAAGGTTGACGATAAAGAATAATCTATACCTTCTAAGTGTTTTTTTTTTTCCTGGTGCTCAAGATGTTAGTTGTATATGTTTCAAAAATTACCGTTTTTAAAATAGCACAAATGTGCTGTTTTATAATGCTTTAAATTGAAATATTTTAAATTAGAAGATACCACCCTTTATTCTTATTACAAATGACACATACATAATTAAATTAAATATGACCTAAAGGCATTCTATTGTCCATTAGAAATGTTGAAGGCGACAGTTGGCCCAAACACTTGTGATGCAAATAACTTTCATTTTCTGTTACTTCTTAGGGTTCTGCATAGAACGTTTACTAGAAAGTCTTTCAGGTCTATTGCCTTTGCTTGATGTGGACAGCCACATCTTTATTTTGCAACAACAGAAGGATAATATCATATCATGATTACCTTTGGAGACCATCTTTAGAAGTTGGTAATCATGTATTTGTAGATGATAATGTGAACTTGTTAGATAGTTTAAGGATGGCACCCGATCAAAGAGATCGGCTGATTTGAGACAAACAATTGTGATCTAAAAGAAATGTGGCAAATAAGCCAGGGATAGTTAAACATGGGCATAAAGCTGCAATTAACCTATATTGTATGTAAATCTCTGACAGCCCCAAAATTTTATTTTTATCTTAATATATGTTGAAGTAAATTCTTTGTTCCCCATTTAAATCATTACCTGGTTGCCTCTCCTGAAACCCGGAAGCAATAACACGTCAACACGATATTGAGCATGCTCTGTATCACTCCCATTGAAGTAGCCATTCAAATGTATACTATTAAAACACTGGCATTTAGAAAACATACATGTGATTAGCTACTACTGCTAGCCTGGACATTCTACTGAGCATGTGCCAGAAGCATATCGAGGTATGCTCCCTGATTTTAGTAGGAGCAGCTGGGGGAGGTGCCAAATTGACTCTAATATTCGTTTATCAAGAAAATAAGGCTATCTGAGCCCAAAATCAATCCTAAAATAAGAAATTGAAAGAAAAGCCTCAGGAAATCAGGAATTCTGTTACATTTTTTACCTTAATATGCTTAAGAACACAGATAAGGATTCTTAAATTGTCTTGTGACTTATTCTTTTATGGAAGTATTTTTTTATAACTTTAATATTTCAGACAGATGTGTGATTATATGACTATTAAGGGACCTTCGCAGAGAACAGAGAAAAGTACTAGGCTCAGTTGAGAAATATCACCCACAAAGGCTATTGATTTGCCTTTAAAAACATTGCAGGGAAGTATCTTCCATTTATATGGAAGTATTTTATAACCTGCTGTTTTAGGATTAGTATTTGATCAATACAATGGCCTTAGTGGCCTTTTTTGTATTCTTTTAGTTGTATGTGATTTAACTGCATTTAACTTGATGCTAAAATGTGTAAAGCTCTGTAAAACTGGGTAGTAGTAGCTGTATTAATAGTAATAATAATAATGATAATATTGAAGTGCCATTATGCCTAGCTTTACATCATGAGAGTTATAGTTTAACATCAGCTGATAACTATCAAGTTGTAGGAATATTTCTGTAAGGTTGTTTCATGCTAGTTTTGAGGAATTTTTCTAGTAGCATTGATTTTTGAATGTAATTTGTCATTGATTAAAGATTATAAAATGGAATGAATAAAATAGAGGAAATAATTTGCAATTACATTTGGAAACCCATGATGATAATAGTACCGACAATGTGGCTGCAAGTATTCATCAGTGATTTTCCAGTAATTAAGTATTTGATTTTGAGCTTAAAATCTTTCCAAAGAGCCATACTAACACCAGAGTGAGGGGGTGGCCCAGCAGGCAATTTCTTGTGAAGCCATTACACAATACTAGAAAAAACAGCATTGTTGTTGGCAACCTTTTAGATTGCATGGGTTATTACAATATAGCGGCAAGTGGTTCTTTAGAATATATTGTTAATGTTTGATCATGTAATAGAAGCAGCAATAAACAATAATGTCACCGATGCTTATAGGAAATGTACAGTACTGTCATAAAGTATTTGTATTTTTAAATGTTTTAGATCATCCAAATAATTTTAACCCTTTCAGCCCCCTATAGACATAATGGTGCATCCTAAAAAAGGACATCCTGGAATGTTGCTGTGCTATACAGAGGATCTGACTGTCTTTTGACAGCCTGGAGCACAACCTCTCAGGAGAAGCCAGGATTGCTGGCTTCCTGCTGACCAATCATTTGTAATGGCGCCCAGCATGAGCACTGGCAGACTGGTACATCATGAATGCCTGATCGCACGATCGGTTATTCCTTCCTGAGACGCACTGCTGACATCAACCGGAAGGTCACAGGAGTACAGGATATCCCCTGCAGGGTCTGAGTAGATTAGCAGTGCAAGTCAAAGGTGACCAGTATAGGGGGGATCGCAGGGATTAGAGTCAGAAACATTTCTCCATCTTCCCACAAAGGGAAAAAGTTGTTACAATCCATTGCCCTAGTTAAAACTATAACCCTTCACCCCTGTTTACCACCCCTAAACCCATAAGCCAACACTATTAAAAATAATACCCTAAAAGGTACTATGTAAGTGATGGAGGTTAATTTGTCAAAGAAATTCTAAGAAAATTGCAAACCCATTGTCATTAAGGGGTTAAAAGTTTTTTCCACATAGTATTTTTTGGTATGTTTCTGTGGTTTCAAATAAACCCATATTTGTTCTAAAAAATTAAAAAATATCTAATTAGATATATAATTAAACACAGGAAAAGTGGAATCCCACATATGGAAAAAAAATTGCAAAAAGCGTATGAGGTTTATGGTAGTATGAGGTTTATGGTCCACTGAAGGAGTTAATATAAAACAAAGACACTATGAGTAAACACAAAATTAGTTTAGGGTAAAGAGTTCATCAAAATCTATAGCACCCAAGTAATTTCCCCCCTAAATCTGATAACTGGTTGTGCCACCCTTGGCGGTAACAGCTGCAATCGAATATTTGCAAAAACTGGCAATGAGTCTTTTCCATAACTGTGGAGGAATTTTGGCCCAGTCTTCTTGGCAGACTTGTTTCGTTCAGACAGATTTTGGAGGGTTTTCAAGAGTGAACTGGCTTTTTAAGGTCACGCCACCGCATCTCAATCTGTTGATTGACCTTCATTTTGTTTCTTCAGAGGTAGCTTGTGTGCTTCGGATCATTGTCCTGCAGTTGTTCTTGAGCTTTAGGTCAAAAACTGATGACTGGACATTCCCCTTCATGACTTTCTGGTAGAGAGTGGAATTTATTGTCATTTTCTGAAGCAGCAAAGCAGTTCTACTTTTAACTAATCTGGCCACAGAATATTATTCCAAAAATCTTGGGGGTCATCACGATGTTTTTGGCAAATGTGAGACGATCCTTTGTGTACATTTTGGTCAGCAGTGGCTTTCTCCTTGCGACTCTCCCATGGATGCCATTTTCTACAGTCTTTTTCTTATTGTGGGAATCATGAATACTGACCTTACTGGAGACAAGTGAGGCCTGCAATTCTTTACATGTTAATCTGGGTTTTTATGTGACCTCCCGGATAAGTCGTTGATGCACTCTTGGAGGCATTTGAGTAGGCTGGCCATTCCTGCCAAGATTTACCACTGTTCGAGGTTTACTCCAATTGTATATAATGACTCCCACCCTGGTTCACTGTAGTCCCCGAACCTTAGAAGGGGCTTTGTCACCTTTACCAGACTGATAGTTGTCAATGACTTTGTTTCTCATCTGTTTTTGAATTTCTTTAGATCACAGCATCATGTGCTGGTTTTTTAGACGTTTTAGCCTATTTGCAACATGTAGGTTCTACTTATTATATGTTTAGATTCCATGGGGCTGGCAGTAATCATTTCATGATTTGTCTAGTTAAATTGAACCAAATTATCAATTAACTATGGTTGATTTAGTAACTCAGGGGACAATTACTTTTTCACATAGGACCATGTAGGGTTGGATACCTTCTTTTCCCTTCTGTACAAGGAATCCTAATTAAAAAACTGCATTTTGTGTTTACTCTGGTTATGTTTGTCTAAAAATAGGTTGATGATCTGAAACATTTAAATGTGACAAATATGCAAAATAGAAGACATTGGGAAGGAGAAAATACTTTTTCATAGTACTGAATGGGGTGAAAATGTCACTGGGCTACGAGGCAAATGCTTTGTTTTTATGCAGACTTTTCAAGTCTTTAACTTGCAGTTCCGCATACAGCCACCAGGGATTCTAGAGTCATGACCATGAGGCAGCATTTTTTAATATTGCCCGAAGCCTGGTATGTTTTTATTTTCTATATCTCACATTAAGTAATATTTTGAAATAGACTGGATAGTGAACAATGTTATGCTGGCTGTCTTAAAGTCTTTTAGGTTCTTTTATTGGTTTGGTTTCTCTCACTAGGCTGGATGGTGCCAGTGCTTTCTTGTTTGCTGCCAATTCTCATCATCTTGGCACACATACACCTCCTCTCTTTTTAGCTCTTTTGTATCCTTCCTTCCAACTCGTGTCCTGTTCCTGAATGCTCAAGAAATTGAATCAGCACCAGAAATTAGTATTAGGCCAGTACATTGTTAATGGTTTTCAGCTTTAGGGTACCACCTACGTATTAACTGTTGACAATTACATTTTTTTTATTTCTTTGGTGTTTAAAAATGTTTTTCTTTATGAAATCTTTAAACGGAAGGTCAGTAGTTCTGGAAAAGTACATTTCAATATAGTAAGCAGGGAAAGAGATTATTTTTTTATTTGTCTTTTTTTTTTTTTTTTTGGAGAACCATGGTCTGTGTGCGCCCCCTAGTGCCATAATTTAAGTGCAGCATGCTAGTTACAAATGGCATTTAATCTTTTCAGTAACAGGAAATATAGAAATCTTGTTTGGTCCTTGGTTTTAATTTATGTTTAGGATAGCCATATGCCTATCCCGTTACATTTATGGAGAATCACTAGATCCTGTATCACTGTTACAATATACAAAATGGGCAATATTAAATTAAACATTATATGGCATACTTGTACAAAATACGAATAAGATGGTGAAAATCTGTTTGCATCCTCCTTGAGACCTATTGAGGCAGAGCCCAGGACACAACATCATATCCCAGCGCTCCACTTCAGTAGGTCCTGAGATGGCCGGAATACCAAATTAGTTTAGATAAATTAATTGTTATGCTAAAAGCGGTGGTGACGCGGTTCCCCTTTAAGCAAAGCTTGCAGCCTCTCTTCTTCCCGTGTACATCCAGATGCAGCCATATACTGAACGGTGGAAACACTCCGGTAGCTTGTAAATCATTGTGACATTTACTTGTGGTGTTCATCCTTCCAACTAATTATTTTCTCGTTCTCTCCTGCAGGTATTCGGTTTGTTGGTCTGGGCACTCATCGCTGGGTCTGAATATTTCCACTTCCCTGCGTTTGGCTGGGTGATGTTCATAGCTGTATTTTCCTGGGTTCTCACAGTCTTCTTTTTATTAATTTATATTACGAGGGCTTACACAAAAATCACCAAGGTTCCTTGGACATTGGTAGTAAGTAAATCATGTTATGTTTTTCATTTTATTTTCCTTAAACCACCACGCAGTTTCTTTACTTGTAAAATGTAAAAAACACATGTGAAAAAAATCTTCAGTATTTATTGGCAGGATGTAATTATTGGTAATTTTCATGTTAAATATTCCTTTTGAAAAGTTCTACATACATGTCAAGTACCATATAATCTGCTAGCATGGTTGATTTAATTAGATTTTAACCAGTCTTGGTTAACTTTTGTATTACCGTATTATTATAAATGTTAGGTTACCTGCAAATGCAGACATAATTATATACAGTATATATGTGTATGTGCAAATAATAATGTATACTTAAATGTGTACGTATGTAAAAGAAAAAAAAAAGTATTTTTACCCTCTTAGCAAAAACCTGAAGACACTGGGATATCTGTAGTAACAAAAATGTGAATAGCCATTTAGGCCATTGTGTGATGGTGTTGATTTTGTTGTATTATTTTAACTTATTTCCTTTGTATGTTCTGTGTTAATTAGGGGCTGTGTTTTAATGGAAGTGCCTTTGTTTTATACCTCGTCGCTGCTATAGTAGATGCAAGCTCAGTTTCAAAGGATATTCACCGTCGCCATAATTACAACAGCTGGACAGCATCAGCAGTAAGTACACTATTAAGCAGAACATCTTTCATTGAAACTCCTGAGGTTTTAAAAAAATATATATATATATATATATATACTATATATATATATATATATATATAAAATGATTTATCAATATAAAGGTTATTGAAGAGACGGTGAAAGTTTCAGTTTCAAATCTTACCATGGGAGACAACTAGGGCCCGTTATTTAGTTTTGGTTCTTTCTCATACACGGTTCCCATCAACCAATCTTGTTAGAAGAACCCCATGCTTAAATAAAACTAAGGAACTAAGATCTAAATGTGGTAATTCAAATTATTTCACAAATTGAAAGGTTGGTAATCTATTAACTAGTTAAAATGACCCATATTGACCCTATGGCAACCATAGGCGACTAATTTAAGGGTGATGTGACATGGTGGCTGGATGGAATGCAGCATGTAGCCAGACTTGTTCGTACGTAATCCATTTTTAAACTGTAGAATAGTGCCACCGGTCCATAAGCACGGCCATATTTCCCTTAAGGCCAAACTAACTTGACAATGTTCTAGAATGTCCAGGAAGGAGAAACTAAAGTAGACTTAGAGCCCTTTCTTCAACTTCTAGAGTATAGCCTTCCAAGACATAATCCTGACAATATTTTATGAGTGCTTTACCCAAAGTGCTCATAAAAGTCCACCAGTTTGACCCAGGCTTTTAGAAATATCATCAGGATAGATGCAAATTCATCTTTCTGCCCAGTGTCATTTAGAGAGAAATCCGACTCTGTCCGTAGCACAGTTCAATAGCACAATTATCCTATTTCAATATTTTATAATAAACAAGGCATTTAGTAATATGTTTATTTTTAATTTCTTTTTTTTTTTTTACAGTTTTTTGCCTTCTTGGTTACTGGCTGCTATGCTGCAAGCACATATTTCAGTTTTCAAGCTTGGAGAACGAGAAGTTAATTCAATGTTGAACTCACAACTGTCTATATTTATATTGTAAAAGCCAGAGCGCGCTGCACCTTCATATCATTTCACCTTTATAATATTTAGTGTTTTAGATTTACAGCGTGGTTATTAATAAACATGGGATGGAACTCGAGTGCATAAATATTTTTAATGCCTGTTCCTAAAAACCGAAGTATATTTACAAGATGAATGTCTATTTTAATTTAACCACTCTATCGTGTAACATGAAAAATGTCTTAATTCTAAATATATATTGTGCCACAAAAAAACTGTAATAAAAACACTGGAAAAAATATATGCTGCCATTTTTTTCTGATGTGAAGAAACTCATTACATGTTATGTATTTGTTTTATTAGGCAGTGTGACACAAATGGGTAGTATTTATCATATAGGGGAGAAGGCTGTGGCATCCAAAATAGTTCCAGTTAAATCAAGAGTTCCAATGGTCTATTTGCTATACCCTGAACTAAGCATAAGCCAAACTATGAGTTAAGCCCTACAACACTTGGGACTTGAGTAGTTTCTAGTGGCATCCTCACTGATTTCAGAGGGGACTCAGCACATGAACCAACACACAAGAAACACATTGTTTTGCTGTGAGGTTCCTCAACAATGAGCAACAGATTCTTTAATCAGGGCCAGTTTGAGTTGGATTAGCCCACACAGTTTGTGAGCAGCTATTAAAAAAACTCCAGGGAAGGTAAGGCTGTGGATAGAATCAGTATGTGTAAGCCAGTGTGTTTGTGTGAATATGTGTGCTAGTGGAGTGGGGCCACTTGACAATACCTGTCCTGACTTGTATATTTCAGCACTCATCCCCACATACAAAATACAGAATAAGGGACACCTTTGCAGGACAGGCTAGCTGAATTGGTGTAGGGAGAATAGTGCAGAGGCCTTTTCTACATCATTTGTTCCTGAGTTTCCGGGATCCTGCTGTGCCATCCATAAGAAAGCCTATTAAATGTGCCAAGGTTCTGACATCACCGAAGAAGAGGATCCTTCCAGACCTGCATAGCTTCTTAAAGAAACTCAGTGCTGAGCATATGTATGTGCAATGACAATCCCACACTTAAAAGAAGAACTGGAAATTATTGCTAGCGAATGCCAGTGCTGGTTCCTGGTGTGTGTGTGTTTGGTGTGTTGGAGTTGCAGAGCCTGTCCTGGTGTGTGTGTTTGACTGTCCGTGTGGCACAGCCTGTCCTGGTGTATGTGTTTGGGTGTCGGTGTGGCAGTGTCTGTCCTGGTGTGTGTGTGTTTGGTGTGGCAGAGCCTGCCCTGGTGTGTATGTTTGGTCATCTGTTTCCTGGCATTTTACTTTCTGTATTAATAAATTGAACAAATTGAGTTCTTAGTTATCCAGATATTAAACACCTCCTAAATTTGTAGTGACTTCACAGGACAACATTTTTTAGGCCAAGAAATCAGTGAGAGGTTTTGTGTTATTTACTCTATTTCAATCTCAAAATGATTAGTGGTACTAATTGTGGCTTCAGGCATCGCATGCATGATAATTTATTTTTTAGTGTACTCCCAATCCCATCACTTTACATCAATATGTGTTAGAAAATCAGGAAAAGATGGGCATGGATGGTGGGCTGATTCGGTGGTGCAGCGGGCCACTTGACTAGACTTGCCCCCCAGACTGTAGGCTGCCAGCCCTCCACTGAGCTTTTACATGCATTCAGTTCTTAATGTTATAGATTGTTAAACACAATATGCCTCTATCACATAAATAGTTTCCAAATCTGTAAATATTACCAAGTCCATACTTGAAATCCTGGCAAAGAGATTTTCCTGGGTTTTTTTGTACTTATCTGGGACCGGCAAACCATTTGTATATGTTAATTTTGTTTATGAAGCTCTGAGATCAATGTTTGAGTTGAAAACATATTGTCAGCCATATGGGGATATGCCTTTAGTGTCTCTGCTGGAACAGATACAGCATTATTTTAGCTGTACTAAAAGGAGGAGAATAATGAATTTGTTTACAGAGGTTTTTAGATGAATAAATCAAATAAGTTTTCAGTGTTTCAGCTACAGAGTTGATTAGTTCGCATTTGCTGTAGAGATATACTCGCTACTTACTAATAAAAGAGGCTTATCTTTTTTTAAATTGATACAAATAGAAGATATTGAAAGGAAAATATATGCCAATTCTAAAGTGAAGATGAAACTATATGTCACTAAACTGAAGCCCATGCAGTTCCATCCAGCAGTCTGACCATATACCTTGGTTCATTTATAGCTATACGGTTTGGGGTGATCCTACATTGTAATAATGTTCTTGTTAGTAAGACAATGATTTTAATGTATTGGAGGGATTAGTTTAAATGAATGTATTACTATTTAATCATGGATGCTCACAGGAGCTTTTCCGAGATATGCCCCCCCCAATACCTCCTTACCTCCTCCATATTGCCTACCTTTGTTGGCTCAAGAGAGGGGTTTCTTTGTGGGAGGTAAATGTTTGTTACACATGAATAGGAAACATGATATGAATATGGTAGTAGCAGGTAACAGACCAGCATATACCTGTCCAACATTAGTACATTGGTTTACAGTAGCTGAAGTGGTAAAGATTAGCCGCAACTGCCCCAGTCTACAATTCCTGTGGTGTTCAGCCAGTAATGGCTGACTGTATATCATGGGAGCTGCAGTCTGCAACAAAACAGTTAGTGTGTAGTGTCGGCCACCACAACCCCAGTTTATAACTACAATTCTCATGATGTTCAGCCATCAATGTGGCTGGCTAAATATTATTGTATTAATGCTCCCTTAAGCAGCCTGCCTGTGTCACCTGTTCCCCCGTAAGCAGCCATCTTCCCCCCAAACACTTATACATTCACCCTCCTGCACCCTCTTACCTCACTTACAGGTTTCTCTGGCCACCTGAAATTGTTTGATGCTGTAGATTAAATTCTTTTTGCCTTTACAGTAAAAGTTAAACTTTGTATACTACGATTTGCCCCCTTCTCAGATAGCTTCACAGGTTGTTTAATTTATTGTGTTTATGAATTTACCTCATGCTCAGTCTCACTTGAAACCATTTTTTAATCTCTGTAATTGGTTCTTTCTCGAGAATTCCTGTTGACATAGGATTGCGTGTTCATATCCTCTGTCCTTGTTGATTTAGAGTGAAATGCCTCTATAGTTGTTATCTGCCTTCATTATAGGGAATTGTTTTGGAGGGAGTTTTTTTTAATGTAATACATGTTACGTAGTTATGTGCAGACTTTAGCTTTAGGAAGTATGTTGTGGTCATCTCAATATGTTGGCATTTGTGAACATCCATAGTGCCCATTTCCATTAGTTTTAGGTGCAATGCTGGAATACTGAAAGGATGTACGAAATTCCAACTGAAGGAAGATCCTAAGCTACAGAAGCCAATGTTGCCAGCACTCTGCGTCTTAATTTAGTAGGTAGGTTAGCTGTCCGGTTTTACAAGCACCAATAAATCCAGAAAACACATTTCACATGTGAATGAAAATGTATGTCTACAAGTAATGACAGAAAACATTATCTTTATTAAATGTAGTGAGATAATAGGGAGCAAGTCTATTATGATTAGGGTATAATGATATTAAATAATAGTAGTATAATAATTACCTACAAAAAATGAATAATTTTGTTGGATGTTCCAGTTCTGCACCTTGGTTACACACAGTATATAGATTGTTCTTTTTAGATTTTTCTTTTTCATAGGTATAATTTTGTCCATGATATGAATTTGAACCCCATCGGTAGTGTGAAATATTCAAAAAGCAAAAAGTCCAGATGTGACCCACCAGAGAACACTACTTATCAATGGAGTCTGTTCTCTTAGGAGCTTTGTAGGGGATGGAAATGATACTCTCCTTTATGTGTGTATGTGTTTTTTTGTTTTTTTTTGCAATCCTCCATTGTTTCATATATCATATGAACATCTTGGGGATTCCCACCAATGTGAAATATTATAGATGTTGCCCCTTGTAGGCTTGTAGTCGCAAGTTGTTGCAGGTTTTACAGTTGACAGGGCAACGAAAATGTAAATATTAGTGTATTTATCTGAGATCAATAAAAATATTTTCATTCAGATGAAAAATGGTCCTCTAGTTACATGTCGAGCTCTCTTGGATGATGGTTTATTTGCTTTAGGTTAACTGTGACTGCACTGTGACTGTGACTGTGTTATTAAGATGTTAGAAATAAAAACACTGTAGGTGTATAGCTGTTTCTTCTCTATGACCTAATTTCATAATATGAAAGGCCAACCCTGGCGAGCTTCTGCTACAATAACTTGATCCCAGGAACAGCATATTCAAATCAGTGAGGTTTCATGAAAGTCACCTCAGTGATTGAACTCTGCATTATGCAGGGCCATTATATTTGCCAGTGATAGTGCTTTATAATGCATTTTGAGTGCATGGAGTTGAGACCTGCAAACTCTTTTATTGCATAAACCCCCAAAAATTATAATCCTGTGCTTTAGAAAACCATCTATTAAATTTGCTGATTTCATGTTAAGGCATCTTACTTTATATAATAGTCATGGAGATAGTGACATTGATTTGGAATAGAAAGTTGGTTGGTAGTCTGAAAAAAAAGCTTTAATTTAATTTTCAAAAAAGATTTCTTTAATTAAAGTAGATCACTATGCAAATTCTCCAACGGCTGAGCATGATGGTACCACATCATCCTCAGGCATTGGCTGAACAGTAGAAGTCTTATAACCAATAACAGCTGTAGTTTTAATGGACCAGCACCTGCACTTCATTGGTTGATAACAGACAAGCCCCCTGCTGGCAACCAATAGAGTCGATCGTACAGACTTTTAAAAACCTGGTGCTGCAACTTGGCTGGTCTCCCCGCTCCAAGAGGTCTGCTCGTACGGACCTTTAACTCTTGAAGCGGGGATTGTCTCCCCTGGCCAAGTTCCGCCGGATTTAAAGGGTCAGAGGAGCCCCCTGTAGGCGACCAATAGAATCACTCGCATGGCCCTTTAACCATTGGTCTCCCCGCTGCAAGAGCGTTGGCTGATGGCTTGTAAAGACTTAAAAAATCCTGGTACCGCAACTTGACCGGGGGAGACCACTGCTCCAAGACATAAAAGTCCGTGTGAACGACCAATAGAGTCGCTCGTACAGACCTTTAACTCTTTGGTTGATGCCAGATGAAGCCCCTGAGCGACCAATAGAGTCTCGTGCCCTCTCGCTCCTGATGCACACAAATAGAGAATGCAGTCTTATAGAAAATAAGACTTAAGTCTTGTTTCCCCTACTCCCTTTGCTACCGAAACCGGTCTTCTTGCGCATGCTCAGTAGTGCTCTTATTAAAGTCAATGAATCAAGGGCAGGTCACATGTATGCTAGCAACGAATCATTGATAGTATAGATGCTATTGGCTGCTGTTGCTACTCCCACAGATCCACTTAAAATATCGGCAACACACAGGTTAATTTCACAGAAGTAACTTTTGCTTCACCTAGGATTATTTAATCAACACTATGTGTATTCCACAAACATTGTGCACAATAGAGTCTTTAAATTTCCTATAGACGGTACAGTAAATTACACATTAAAGGCAGGTTTAACATGTAATTGTGTTGTACAACCATAAGTGTTTTACTTCTAAAATTTTCAGATAACGACCCCAGTCTACAATCCTGAAATTCACTACATGTATTAGTAAGTAGATCCAAAGAATAATAATGTAAGTTAATGGCTGGAGAATATTTTACAGGATACTTCACTGCTTTGCCACAGCAACTACCAACAGTCCTGTGTAAAAACACAAAACATGATATGGTCATCCTAGGAACAGGAACAATCACTGTGGGCCTTTAGCAGGAAAGGCTAACGTATGTGGGCAACTGGTCACCTCCGTGTCTTTATTCAGGAATTCAGGTAGACTGTGCAGAATGGTATTGCATTCTTCTGCTGCTTCTTGTGGGAACTTGGACACAGACCAGTGGAGGTAGCTAACCACCAAAGGAGTTATAAGACCAAGCACCCTGCCACTCCAGTGCCTTCAGCCAGAAGCAGAGCTCAGTGGTGTTCTCATCCAGTGCCGTTGCCTGTGGAGCATTGGATGGAGTCCCATATTAACAAACAACAAAGAAAGCTTCTCTTACGGTAGCTTGGCTGACTAGTAACATAGCCACCTTTTCAGAACATGTCAAACTGGTATGCTGGCAGAAGCTATTATTGAACTTTACAGATGATATTGGCAGGAAAAATGTTTCAAAGCCAATGTGCTCCCCCAGGGTAGGCACCAGACCTTTAAAATATAAAAACCTTCCTAGAAATAAATTAAGTTAAATGTAAACAGCGAAATTGAAAGTAACAACAAGATTGATTTGCCTCCAGAGAAAAACAAAAAAGAACTGGCTGTTCTCTGCTCTGTGCTAGGAGTATATACAGGAAGAGGAGCTAGAAGAACTTCTTGTTTTAGTTCTGCTTCCAGTAGTGGCCTAGAATATAGCTATGGCTGTGAGGCAAAAAAAAAAAATCTTGCTTACATGTATGTGGGCTTTTTATATTTATATATACCTTGGGTTAGACCAGACACTGTAACAGCTGGTATGTAATGTATGCACTATTAAACTGATGATTAACAGTTCTTGATTAATCAGCTGCTTCGGATATGTTGAGCAGACAGTGCCACACATCTCCTGTTCATATAAACTATACATACTCTGGATTATAACACTGTGCAATGTGGTATCCAATGCACATCAGGTAAAGCACCAGTTGTTGTGACACCAAATCTTAAAACATGTGCACTTCATTGGTTGATGGCAACCAATAGAGTTGCTCGTGTGGACCTTTAAAATCCTGGCGCCAAAGCTGCTGTGTAGTGCGTACTGCGTTAACCCTGTTTTAACCCCTTCTACAAAAAAACGAAGAAAAAAAAATGAACAAGAAGAATGCATGTGACAGAATGACCTGGTATTCAGAGATGGCTCCAGCCTTGCTGCCAAACAGGCAGGCACTCCATTGTGTAAACTAATCCCATTAACAGGATTGCTGCCAGGAGGAGATTCAGTAGCTAAAGGGGATTAAAAGTTGGGTTGCCTACATGTACCTGTTTATCAATGTTAATTTATGTTAATAAGGTTCTGTGGCATATCAGTCTATGTTTTAACTAAAATACAACTGTTATATCCTGCTGTACTCATTCAAGGGTAGCTTGTGTCTACTTATTGGGGTACACATAGCAGGGTTCCAAGGTGTGCATGCTGACTGGTGCTGGAAGTGATTTCGGGGACAACAGGAGGATACTGGGTAATCCGTTACAATGTACATGAATATTCTCCCGAACAGGCCCGGACTGGGACACAAAATAGGCCCGGGCATTTCAGACTGAGCAGCCCATTTTTATGAAAAAAACATATATGTAGATACATATACATAATACTTGGTCATTCAACAGGGAAAGCCTGAAGCCACAATTTAGTGTTACTAATCCTTGAAATAAATATTATAGCGTAAATAACACAATACTTTTTCTACTAAATGATTTCAGGGCCTTGAATGTTTTGTCCCCTGAAGTCACTACAAATTCAGGAGGGCGTTTTATCTCTGGATAAGTAAAAATGAAATAGTTCCTACTGTAAATGAAGGAAACAGATAACCAAACATACACACCAGGACAGGCTTTTCCACACCGACACCCAGACACACACGCCAGGACAGGCTCTGCTACATCGACATCCAAAAACACACACACCAGGACAGTTAATAAAGAAGAAATAGTTCAGCACTCAACTCCCAGGAAGCTGGGTGCTAGCAGGAAAAAAGGGCAAAACAAAAACAGAAAGCATAACAAAAATAGCAACGTTTTGGCCAAACATGGCCTTTTGAGCTTGACAAAGGCCCTGTTTGGCCTTTGAAACGTTGCTTTTTTGTTTTGCTTTCTTTGAATAAAGTAACCTAAGGATTGGAAGCTGATTGGAGTGCTGGGGTTCTTTTCTGTGTTCGTACACACACCAGGACAGACTCTGGACAGGCACACCGACACCCAAACACACACA